>JAVSCE010005358.1:0-129588 GCA_032199065.1 Smutsia gigantea | reverse complement strand
TGCCTGTTGGCCATCTGAATTTGTTCTTTGGAGAAGTGTCTATTCATGTCCTCTGCCCATTTCTTAATTGGATTATTTGCTTTCTGTTTGTTAAGGTGCGTGAGTTCTTTATATATTTTGGATGTCAACCCTTTATCAGATACATTATTTATGAATATATTCTCCCATACTGTAGGATGTCTTCTTGTTCTACTGATGGTGTCCTTTTCTGTACAGAAGCTTTTCAGCTTGATATAGTCCCACTTGTTCATTTTTGCTTTTATTTCCCTTGCTCGGGGAGATATGTTCATGAAGAAGTCACTCATGTTTATGTCAAAGAGATTTTTGCCTATGTTTTTTTCTAAGAGTTTTATGGTTTCATGACTTACATTTAGGTCTTTGATCCACCTTGAGTTTACCTTTGTGTATGGGGTTAGACAGTAGTCCAGTTTCATTCTCTTACATGTAGCTGTCCAGTTTTCCAACACCAGCTGCTGAAGAGGCTGTCATCTCCCCATTGTATATCCAAGGCTCCTTTATCAAATATTAATTGACTGTATATGTTTGGGTTAATGTTTGGATTTTCTATTCTGTTCCACTGGTCTGTGGGTCTGTTTTGTGCCAACACCAAATTGTCTTGATTACTGTGGCTTTGTAGTAGAGCTTGAAGTCAGGGAGCGTAATTCCCCCTGTTTTATTCCTCCTTCTCAGGATTGCTTTGGCTATTCAGGGTCTTTTGTGGTTCCATATGAATTTTAGAATTATTTGTTCCAGTATTCACCAACACATTTTTTACCTCCTCAGTGGCACCTCGCAGCTGGCATTCTCGTGCTGCCTCCTCTCATATCAACGACCTTTCATTCTTCAGTGAATCCACAGCAGTTTGCAGCTCCTGCTCTTGTGCTGTCGTTTCTTGTGTCTCTTTCAGGAGCATGTTCTTCTCATCTGTAGACTTTTTTAATATTGTGAGAAGCAGCCAACCTACAACTCCCTCTGCCTCATGGGCACTCTCTTTCTCAGAGGACCTACCTACTATACCAACGGCAACCCCTACTACCTCAGGTATCGCCTCCACCTGCCTCCAGTCCTGGGGTGGGGCCCAGCCCTCTACAAGGCAAGACACCTCACACCACATACCCACTGGGGGACAATTGACTGTCTCCCCATTCGTAGGGGCAGTCTGCTGAAGCACCTGTCCCATAAGGGCAGCCCATTCTTTTCTTGGTCAACGATGAAGCCTGCTGATTGTCGCCAATTGTGTTGCCAATGGGTTTCAGCCCCAGGCGAGTTCACTATGGATTCAGGGAGACCAAGGAATGACAATGGAACATTCTTGGGGTGAAAGGGTTTATACCCGGCTTGTTCTCCTGGTAATAGGTTGAGCACTAGAATTATATCTGTATCCAGCAGTCTGCAGGTCTATAATCCTCCTTCATCTCTGTCTCTGCCCAGAGCACTAGGCAGAGCTCTTTATATAGTGACTCAGTCAATAATAGCTCATTGCCCACAGGTGTGGAAGCATAGCCTAGCAGCAGGCCAATTACATCATCTAGTAGTTTAGGGTCTGGTGAGGATCCTGGCCATAGGAACCTTCACTTTCTTTATCCACAACATAACCCTAATTTCCTTTAGTGCAAGTATGGGGAAAATGGAAGTTCACATGGCCAGGATCCTCATGTGACCCTAAACTACTTGATGATGTAATTGGCCTGCTGCTAGGCTATGGCTTCCACACCCATAGGCGATAAGCTACTATAGACTGAGTCACTGTATAAAGAGCTCTGCCCAGTGCTCTGGGTGGAGGCAGAGATGGAGGTGGATTATGGACCTGTGGACTGTTGGATGCACACATGATTCCAGAGCTCCACCCACAGCCATGAGAATAAAGCTGGGTATAAATCCTTTTACCCCAAGAATGTTTCATTGTCATTCCTCAATCTCATTGAATCCATAGTGAGCTTACCCAGGGATGAAACCCTTAGGCAAGACAGAAACTGTGTGCCTGGTTAGAAAAATCTGCCTTTTCAGCTCCTGCTGGCCAAAGTTGGGACAGTTTGAGGATTATAACAATTTGATAATTTGAGCTTATAACATATTTGATTTTTTTAACCCAATAGTCCCTGTTGTAAAAGGAAGAGAAAGACAGGGGTGAGAGATGGAAACAGAAGGGGAAAGTTCTTTACAAAATTTTTCACCAAATCAATATGAGATTTAAAAATCACCATTTGCAACTCCCAGTGAATTCAGTGAATCTGGCAAAAATCAATACATACTAAAGGCACTGGGTGAAAGGTGGTTGGGGAACATGATATTCATGTAACCTCAACATTTCCATACATTTCTTAATAATTACAAAGGGAAACTGTACTGCAGTGACAAGTCCTAGAAGTCACTGCCTTAACCAAATGGCCAAACTTAGCATCACAAAGAGTAGGCCAGCCTGATGTGATGTCCCTCCTGGTGTGATATGGTAAGGAACAGGTACATCTCCTGCAGCGTATGGTCAAAAATGTGTGACCCGAATGTGACCTGAATCTAATCGTAAGAAAATACCAGACAAATTCAGAGTGTGAAACATCCTAGAAAACAGCTGTCCCGGGCGCCTCCAAAAGGTCAGTATCATGAAAAACAAAACAGAACCAAAAAAGGTAGCCAACAGATGAAGGAGTGTAACAATGACATGCAGCAATGATTCCTGATTAGCTCCTGGATTAAAATGACAACAGCAACAAGAGCAACAAAACTGTGAAAATGAGCTTGGGACAACTGGGAAAGTTTCAGTTATGAAATAGTGTTGTCAGTGGTACTGTTGCATTTATACTAATTTTCTTCTTCTTGGCAGATGTTCGTTGAAGTGTTTGGGTGTGGAGTTTCATAGCGTCATAGTGCAGCTCACACTCAAATGTTTAAGAAAAAAGTGTTAATAGGGGAATCTAGGATAAATGTATATTGGAGTCCATTATATGATTCTTCCACTGTTTCTGCGATTTTGAAAATGTTCAGGGTAATAAATAGGAGGGAAACAAAATAAAATTCTGCATTTGGGGAAAAAAATACTTCCCTCCCTTATCTCCCTTGTCCCTTGCAGCTGGAAGTAACCATGTGACCTAGCTCTGGCCAAGGAGTTTCTTGAGCACTGTGGTTCCTGGAGAATAGCACAGGGCTGAAGAGAGCCGTGAGATGTCGTGATGTGAGATGGGTACACAGCTGAGCTCTGCCTCTTTCTAGACCTTTGGCCCTGAGCAAATTATTGGATAACTTTGCATCCCAGTTTTCTGCAGAGATAAGTGGTGTCGACATTATGTGGAGTGCTTGCCCAGGGCTTGGCACTTAGTAATCTCATTCAGCAGAAGCTATTATTAAAAGATTTCTGTGTTGGAAATAACATCTTGTGTAAGTTGGTTCCAGGGATGGTAGTACAGCACGGAGACTACAACCAGTGTTCTGTAACATCTTCCTATATTGACAGATAGTGACTGCACTAGTGGGGCTGAGGACTTAATAATATGGTGAACCACTGTGTTGTATACTTGAAACCAATATAAGATTGTGTATCCATGATACTTCAAAACAAAAGTTGAAATGACATTTTGACAACCAGTTTGGAGTGTGGGCTGGGGAGAGCATTGTGAACGGTGGCTTCTCTTAAATTGGATTCTCCAGGAGGAGACAAGAGGAAGAGAAGGGCTGGTACAGTAGGGAAGTAAAAAAAACAATTTCATTTGTCTTTAAAAGGCAAAAGGAAGCTTTCCCCATAAGATCAGGAAAAAGATAAGGATGTCTGCTTTTGCCACTTCTATTCAACATTGCACTGGAGGTTCTACCCAAGGATAGTGAACGACAACAACAAAAATGAGATAAAAGACATCCATTTTGGAAAAGAAGAAGTAAAACAATCTATTTGAAAATAACATGATCTTGTATATAGAAAATCCTAAGTGCCTCCCACACACCCACACACTAAACAGAGCTAATAAGGAAGTTCAGCAAGATTGAAGGATATGAGACCAATATACAAAAATCAGTTCTAGCTGGGCACACTCACAATGAACAAGCCAAAAGTGAAATCAAGAAAACAATTTCACTTACAATAGCATCAAAATGAATGCACTTAGATGTATTTAATGCACTAAAATAAACTTAATGCAAAGAAGTATAAAACTTGTACCCTGAAAACTATAAAATGTTGTCGTCTGGGGAGATGGAAGTCAACAGGAAAATAAAACTTGGGGTAGTGGCCACATGACACACACACTTATCAATACTCATCAAGCTGTACACATAATATCTAGTCATTTTATGGTATGTAAATTATACCTCAATAAAAGCTTAAAATATTCTGGGGAGGTAATCCCAAATAATAATGTTTTATTTCCCACTCAAGCAAAATGTAAGTGGTTAGGACTCAGCAATCCTGACTCCCAGAGGTTCCCGCATGTTTTAACTGTTCCATGTTGGGCTATATAGCTTCCTCAGTCAACTCATTAGGGCAGGACAGGGCCTTGGAGACTAGAAAACAAAACCCCAGCTTTTCTCTGCCTCAGTGACCCCTTACGTCCATTCACATTACACTGGCCGTTCAGGTACATGGCCCCACCCAGCTATGAGGGCTGCGAGGTGCTGTCTTCTCTGAGTGGGAGGAAAGAGGAAACTGCTATCTAGGCAGCATCACACGCAACTGATGAATGAACAACTCATTGATCCCTTACTGTTTTCTGAGAAGGTACGTATAAGAAATATATACTGATAATAACTCAGAAATTCCAGACACTGAAATATCACATCAAGTCAAAATTCATCTTGTGAACAGGTGCAGGATAACAGCATACCCATACATTCTGCCATACAGTAACTAAGTTCCATGGATCTTGCCTTTGGGATGGTGTTTCCCGGGTGCTAAAGCTGCCACTCAGTGATGCTGGTGTGTGTATACCTTTGAAGGCAAATTGTTTTTGCTGCTCTTCGCTTGCCCTTACTTTTCTCATTTCACTGTGCCCTGGGCTGAAGTTTGGAAACCACTGGAAAGGAAGGGAGCCCTGGTGAGAAGGGAGATGGAGGCAAGGATGCTCACGTGCAGGCCTGCTTGGGGCGCTCGTGAGAACTGGTGGGCCCACCGCCCAGGGGCCGCCTGGAGGAGTGAGTGAAGGGCAGTGTTCCCTGCTCCATGCGGGGAGCATCTCCTAGCTTTTGGTGGCTTTTCTCCTTTCTTAACCTCAGCTCCTGATCTGTAGGATGGACATGATTCAAGCCCCACCTACCCACCTCCTGCAGACCTGAATAAAGAGAAGCGGCTGGATTTGGGGTCATTTGTACTGCCAAGACCATTCAGGCTAGCTATGGAGGTTTTCATTTAGTAGGTTGTGAGCCAGGTGGGTTTTGAGAGGTAAAGGTGGGGCAGGGGCAGAGCCAGCTGGGCTGAAGCAGAGGAGGATTTGGAGTAAAAGAAGGAGAGAAGGCAGAAAATCGGGTAGGAAGAGGAAATGGGGAAAGAGGTTATGGTTTAAAGCAGCAGATGAGTAGATTCTGTTCTGTCGTATGGAATGGAATCCCCTCTTCCATTTCTATGTGTCTTCAATAAAAGGTTCCCCTCAGTCATCAAAGCTTTTGAACTGAACTAGGTAAAAGTATTTGGGTCTGGCTCCAAGCAGACTAGGTGGTCTTCCCCCAGATGCATCCTTGGACCATTGTTAAAAGCCCTTTTCTTAGAGAGTGGTTGCCGAATGGTAGACCTAGGGAAGGATGTGACAGGGCCCAGAGTTCTAGAAGGATGGGATGGGATGGGGAAAAGTGGAAAGTTTGGCTGATCATGAGGATGGAGGCCTTTAAGGCCACGTGGGTAGTTTGACCCCTGAGGCGGTGGACAGTGGAGAGCTCTTGGTGTGGAGCCAGGGAGGGATCTGGTCCAAGCTGTGCTTTGGGAAGTTCTTTCTGACCCCAGAGTGGAGGCTATCTTTGGAGTATCCCTGGAAATGTTTTTTTGCTGAGGCACCCCTAAAACATAACCTGGTCAAAATGCAAAGAGCACCACTTGATCTTCACTGCCACCTGAATTTGTGGGAGACCTGCACCCCACTCCTCACGGCCTGGTCCCTCAAAGAGATTCGTGGTCAGTGGAACCTCCTTTCTACAGGCTTGTGTTTCCACAAAGAGGGGCATCCATTAGTGTGACACCCTCTTCTCTCTTTGAGGTCGGCCTGCCTACAAGGAGCAGGTGCTTCTCCAGGTGGGGGCTTAGTGGTGAAAGTCTGGGTCCACCAAGGATCGAGGCTCACCCCATCCTTCTGCTCAGCATATTGGTGATGTCCCCCCTTGTGGTGTCTAGATGCCAGCCTCAGCTCTGAGTGCGGCATCTGCCCACATCTGCCCGCCGGTCGGCCCCGCTGGAAGAAGGCGGATGCACAAAGGGAATCTTTCCCAGAAGCCACCGCGGGCTTCTCGTGGACTGGCACCGGCCCGTCGTGGTCACTCCCCATGCTAGACCAGGCCCTGGCAAAGAGGGCAGGGTGACCACGGCTGATTCGGGCCAGTGGGGATCGTTCCCTGGGCCTGATGTACTGCAGGACAAAACCAGACCCGCCAACACCTCGGTAAACGGCCCCCCCATCAAGGCCTCTACAAATACCCCATTTGAGCAGCCATCTGTCTCCGGCCATGATGGACTGTCACTGGACTGCTGCGTGTGCAGCGCACGCAGGCCCCCTCCATGGGGCGTGTTGTGTGGCACGTCACTGAATGAGCGTGCACATGCGTGCATGCGTGTGTGTGTGCACGTGCAAACCCAGACAATGAAGCTGCTCCATCCATTGTTCCCAGGCCTGCGGTCAGGTCCCCACCAGGTCTCCAGAAACCCAGGAAATTCTTGGTGCGAAACAAACCCTGTAGATGAAATAAATCAGCTGAAATGTGTGAAGTGGTTCAAGCAGAAAGTCGGGATCAGCATCTCTGGTCCCAATTTCCTTTTCTGCTTCTCTGAGCTCTTGCTTCAGCTTCTGCCCTGGCTTTAACTGTTCAGCCGTGCGAATGGCTGCCTAGTGGGCAGAACAGCTGGGGACAGGCAGGAGAGCGCTCCCTGGACCCAGGATTGTCTACACCCCAGCAAGAAGGGCACCCTTGTCACAGTTCAATTCTCCTGGGCTGACCTGGCTGGGAGTGGGGGAGGTAGGCAATGGGGATCAAATTTCAGTGGGAAACGAGACAAGGTGGCTCGACAAAGCCAAGTGGGCCACAGAACTCACAGTGAGGGCACTCAGGGCAGAGCCTGTTCCGCCCTGGCTCCCATTTCCTCTTGAATTATTCTCCCTTCGCATACACACATTCACACAAACACATATACACCCCGCCATAATCGGAAAGGCAGGCCCAGACCTTCCTGGTGTGTTTCGACCAGTCTCTGGCCCTGCTCCCAGGAGGTGTCGGGTTGGAGCCCTAAGGAGCTCCAGGAGACACGGAGCAGGCCACAGCACGCATGGCCACAGCCAGGCCAGCCCTCACGGAGTCGGCCTCCAGAGTGGCCTGGAGCCCTGCCACAGCTCACAGCTGCCGGGCAGGGTGGACGGGCTGGGCTGGGCAGGCTGCAGGCCCCAGACCAGAGCCACAGGGTTCTCAGGGACCTGGCCGACCTGGACCTGCCTCTGCTGCTCCCCCAGCCAGGAATGCCCCCTCCTGCTCTTCCAGAGAGCTGCTCCTCATCACCCAGGTCTCAGCTCAGATGTCACCCCCCAGCCAGCCACCTCTTCCTGCCTCACATTACTGTCTTCTGTTTTCTTCCCTCCTGATAAAAAGGTCACTTTCTGGTTCTTTGTTGATTATTTATTTGTTTATGGTTGATGTCCAGCCCATACCACCCTCAGTACATACACACAGTTCCTAAGATAGAAGCTTTGGGGAAGATAGACTGCATCTGCTTCATTCATCACTGAATTCCTGGCACCTAGCACAGTGCCTGACATAGAGTAGGTACTCAAGAAATCCTTGCATGAATGATGGGTGAATGAACATGAGCTCCCTACTATGTGTGAGTTGCTCTGTGCTTAGGCAAGAAAATGAATGGTTAGGAGTAAAGGCGTTCATTTCAATCCCAGCTGTGTTACCTGTATGATCTACAAGTTACTTCTCCTCTCTGTGCCTCAGTTTCCCCATCTGTAAAACAGAGATAAGCACAGGACCTGCCTAGAGGCTTGATGTGGGACTGTGTGAGTTAATACACATGATGGACCTAGAACAGCTGGCAAAGACAAAACACTCAATTATTAGTATTATTATTATGCTATTCATATTCCCAAGAAACCTCCCGACTGAGGCTCAGATAAGGGGTGACTTGCCTGACATCACCCAGCTGGAAGGAGGCAGAAACAAGATTTGAACCCTGGCCTAAACGTCTTAGAATATGGAGTCTTCTTCAGGGTGCCACCTGGCCCTGGTGTGCCCCTTGAGCTGTGGCCTATCTGACCCTTGGGTTTGGGCCTTAGAGGCTGGGATGAAGCACCTGGTTACTGGCCTGCGTGACCATGCCATCAGGGCCTGCAGCCCACGGGGGAAGGGAGAGGGGTTACTGGTGGGGGGCTTGGCAGCCTGTGAGCCCCGGCACCCTGCCTTGTCCTGAGATAAACTATCCCAGCACCTAGCCCGGGAGGAGATGCCGCCGACTCCCAGCCCCACACCTAATTCCTTCCATCCCATGCAGCTTGAATGCAAAGTCACAGAGCCACACCCCCTCCCCGCTGTGGGACTCTTACAGTTCAAGTTTTATGAATTCATTAAAATACACATGCAAACTTTAAGAAAATCACATTATGCTGTAATAAGAGCTACAAATCAATACGATTCCTTAGAGAACTCACTGGTAATCTGAATTGCTTATTGCAAAATGGTTTTCCAGCCTTTTGCATCTATTAGCAGGGGAAGGTAGGGGCCAGTGGTGGATCCCCCAGGAGCTCTGAGCAGCTGCAGGATGACCAGAGTGAAGGGCATGGAAAGGGTCATCTTCTGGGTATTCAAGGCCATCACCTGAATAGACCAGAGGCCACACCAGAGTGTGGCTTGGGGAGCTTTACCCTCCCTCCCATAATTTCTACCACCCCTCCCTAGCCATGCTAAACAAAATAACTTCTAAGAAGAAACCTGTGTTTGCCTTTCAAGTAGAGACAAGACAGGCCCCCCAAAACTCCTCTCCCCATACCACCATGTGGCTAGCATAATTTTGTGCTTGTTTGCATCTGTGTCTGTCCCCCAAAATGTGACTATGGACTCCTGAAATCAAAATCCATATCCAACACATATCAGAGCCTGAAACACAGTAGGAATGATGAATGTTTGCTGAGTGACAGGGTGGCTTGCAGACACAGCGTCATGTAGGTGGTGCCGCTGCAGTGGCGCTGCTGCCCAGAGGCCCTGGGGTCCCAGGGAGCATGAGGAAGGGTGCCGGGAGCAATGGGCTCCAGAAGGTGGAGAGGGGACATGCCAGGCAGAGCATGGGGAAGGGCCGGGAGATGTGGGGTGTGAGAAAAGCCTGTGGCCAGGTTGAAGAGTTGGAGGTTATCCGATGCTTTCTGGGGGGACTTCTTCCCACACTCCTGATGGCAGCTGTGGTCGTCCTAATAGTAGTGACAGAGGACAGGAGGCACTAGCGTGGTTTTCTTCCATGTTTCCAACAAGGACGCAGGCTCAGCTGGCTGACTGTCCTCTCATATGGCTGATCTCCAGGGAGCATGCTGCCTGGCCAGACAGACCACTTCCCGAGTCCCTGTGGAGATGAGTAGAAGATGGGGAGTGTTTGACGTTGTCTGGTTTTCCCTCAATCTGATACAGTAAGTATTGCTCTTATTGTTCCCATTTCGGGGATGACGACCCTCGTCTGGGGGGAACCTGTTCATAGCACACAGCTATAATGGTGCGGCCAGGCCAGGCTGGGAGGGCAGCCACCTGGAGTCGGTGTGGAGCAACCCCCACACTCCAGTGATGTAGGGGCTACGGCCTGATGTCACACTTGTCCAGGGAGGCAGATTTGAGCCTGGTGGCAGCTTTCCATCCCCTAGACCTTCCTCCCAGCACTCCTGATGGATCATGTGACTACCATGAGCTATCCTGTATTTGTGTCTTCGTGCTTCTGAAGAATAGATTCCTAGAAGTAGAGCTGCTTGGGTTCAAGCCATGGAGACCACTGAGCTGCACTTATAAACACTCCTACCTGCCACTAATGTCTGAGAATGCATTTCCCCACACCTTTGCCAACATGGGCTGTAACAATTTAATTTTGCCAGGGTGATAGAGAACAAAAATTTTGTTTTAATTTTAATTTTAATTATAATTCCCTGAATATTACATCTAAAGTTAAGCATCCTTACATTTGTTCATCACTGATGTTTCTTTTATCTGTGAATTACTTTTTCATATACTTTGCTCACCTTGTTTGTTTTGTTTTGATGCTTTTATTATTGATTTGTAGGAGCTCTTTATATGTGCTGGATATTATAGGTCTGCATTTTCAGTTGCTTTAACCATTTTCTCCCAGTCTATCATTTGTCTTTTAACTGTATGTTATTTTTGTACAAACAAGTTTTAAATATTTTGGTTAGTCATATTTCTAATTCATGCCCTTTTTAGGCCTGCAGATTTTATGTATTAGTAAGGAAGTATCTCCTACTAAGATTGTAAGCAACTGTTTTTTTTTTATACTTACCTTTTGAAACCATTTGTAATTTATTTTTTATTATGCTATGGGATTATGCTATATAGAATTTTTTATATGGACAGCCAATTAGCCCCTATCTTGTCATTTATTGACTATTTCATTGTTTTGCCACTGAATTTAAAAAGCCAACTTTATAATAAACTATTTTTCCATATGTACACAATCTGTTTCTAGATTTGTTATTCTATTGGCTATTTCTATAAGAATTCGCTACTGATTTAATCGCTATAACTTTTAAGATAGTTGGATATCTCCCAAGGGAAGTTATCCCTCATTGTTTTTCTTTTTTCAAATTTTCTTGTCTACCTCTAGAAATTTCCCTTCCAGGGAAAAGAAGCATCTTGTCAGATACCATGAACAGACTTAATGAGATTGTGACTGGGGTCCCATTGAATTATAGATCATTTATGGGAGGACCCATATATCTAACTTTTATTGAAGGCTGTTCAGTAAAGCTTAATAGCTTTTTTATATAGTTCTTACACATTTTATTAGATTTCTTTCTAGACATTTGAGAATTTGTTGCTTTTAAGAATGAGAGCATTTTCATTTCACTGTCTAAATGTTGTTTGCAAGCATGTAATTAAGCTGTGGATTTTTCTGTGCTGACCGTATATCTGGCTATACTGATAAATTCTCTTATTAAGTTTGTCAATTGATTCTCTTGAGAGTTTTCTAGGTGGATGACTAGTCTGCAAGTAATTTCAGTTTTGTCCCTTTTTTTCATTGTTAATATTTCCAATGTTAATATATTATAGCTTTGGCTAGAATCTCCAATAAAAAGGCTGAATGGTGCAATAATGGAAATATTGTTTCTTTTTATTTTATTATGATTTTTATTTTATTATGATTCAAGTATGATTATTACTGTGGAGTTCCAATGTCCTTTATCAAATTAAGAAAGAAACTAATTTGCTAGAAGCTTTGTTCTCTTAATTATAAAAGTATGTATGTTGAATATTTTCAAAAGCGTTTTGTTCTCTATAAAAATAATTCTGTCGTTTTTCTTTTTTCTTAATTTTTTATTAAGGTATTATTGATATACACTCTTAGGAAGGTTTCACATGAAAAAACAATGTGGTTACTACATTTACCCATATTACCAAGTCCCCACCCATACCCCAATTCAGTCACTGTGCATCAGTGTAGTAAGATGCCACAGATTCACTATTTGCCTTCTCTGTGCTACACTTGTTTTCCCAGTGACCCCACACACACACCATGTGTACTAAACATAACACCCCTCAATCCCCTTTTCCCTCCCTCCCTACCTGCCCTCCCACACCCTTCCCCTTTGGTAACCACTAGTTCCTTCTTGGAGTCTCCAAGTCTGCTGCTATTTTGTTCCTTCGGTTTTGCTTCATAGTTATACTCCACAAATGAGGGAAATCATGTGGCACTTGTCTTTCTCCGCCTGGCTTATTTCTCTGAGCATAATTCTCCAGCTTCATCATGTTGTTGCAAATGGCAGGATTTGTTTCTTTCTTATGGCTGAATAATATTCCATTGTGTATATGTACCACTTATTCTTTATCCATCTACTGATGGACACTTAGGTTGCTTCCATATCTTGGCTATTGTAAAAAGTACTGTGATAAACATAGCGTAGCATATGTCTTTTTGAATCTGAGAAGTTGTATTCTTTGGGTTAATTCCAAGGACTGAGACTCCACGGTCAAATGGTATTTGAATTTTTAGTTTTTTGAGGAACCACCATATTGCTTTCCACAATGGTTGAACTAGCTTACATTCCCACCAACAGTGTAGGAGGGTTCCCCTTTCTCCACATCCTCGCCAGCATTTGTTGTTCTTAGTCTTTTGGATGCTGGTCATCCTTACTGGTGTAAGGTGATATATCTAAATGTGATTTTAATTTGCATTTCCCTGATGATTAGTCATGTGCAGCATCTTTTCATGTGTCTGTTGGCCATCTGAACTTCTTCTTTGGACAACTGTCTCTTCATATCCTCTGCCCATTTTTTAATCAGGTTATTTGCTTTTTGGGTGTTGAGGTGTGTAAGTTATTTATATATTTTGGATGTTAACCCCTTGTCAGATATGTCATTTAGAAATATATTCTCCCATACTGTTGGATGCCTTTTGTTCTGTTGATGGTGTCCTTTGACGTACAGAAACTTTTTAGTTTGATGTAGTCCCATGAGTTCATTTTTGCTTTTGTTTCCCTTGCTTGAGGAGATGCGTTCAGGAAGGAGTTGCTCATGCTTATATTCAGGAGATTTTTGCCTATGTTGTCTTCTAAGAGTTTTCTGGTTTCATGATTTACATTCAGGTCCTTGATCCATTTCGAGTTTACTTTTGGGAATGGGGTTAAACAATAATCCAGTTTCATTCTCTTGCATGTAGCTGTCCAGTTTTGCCAACACCAGCTGTTGAAGAGGCTGTCATTTCCCCATTGTATGTCCGTGCCTCCTTTATCATATATTAATTGACCATATATTGTTGGGTTTATATCAGGGCTCTCTAGTCTGTTCCATTGGTCTATTGGTCTGTTCTTGTGCCAGTACCAAATTGTCTTGATTACTGTGGCTTTGTAGTAGAGCTTGAAGTTGAGGAGCATAATCCCCCAGCTTTATTCTTCCTTCTCAGGATTGCTTTGGTTATTCAGGGTCTTTTGTGGTTCCATATGAATTTTAGAATGATTTTCTCTAGTTCGTTGAAGAATGCTGTTGGTATTTTGATAGGAATTGCATTGAATCTGTAGATTGCTTTAGGCAGGATGGCAATTTTGACACTATTAATTCTTCGTATCAATGAGCACAGAATGTGTTTCCATTTATTAGTATCTTCTTTAATTTCTCTCATGAGTGTCTTGTGTTTTTCAGAGTATAGGTCTTTCACTTCATTCATTAGGTGTATTCCTAGGTATTTTATTCTTTTTGATGCAACTGTGAATGGAATTGTTTTCCTGATTTCTCTCTCTGCTAGTTCATTGTTAGTGTATAGGAATGCCACAGATTTCTGCTTTTAATTTTGTATCCCACAACTTTGCCGAATTCTGATATTAGATCTAGTAGTTTTGGAGTGGGTTCTTTAGGGTTTTTTACATACAGTATCATGTCATCTGCAAACATGGACAGTTTGAGTTCTTCCTTGCCAATATGGATGCCTTTTATTTCTTTGTTTTGTCTGATTGCCATGGCTAGGACCTCCAATACTATGTTGAATAGAAGTGGGAAGAGTGGGCATCTATGTCTTGTTCACAAACTTAAAGGAAAAGCTTTCAGCTTCTCACTGTTAAGTATAATGTTGGCTGTGGGTCTGTCATATATGGCCTTTTTGATGTTGAGATACTTGTCCTCTATACCCATTTTGTTGAGTTTTTATCATGAATGGATGTTGAATTTTGTCAAATGCTTTTTCAGCATCTATGGAGATGATAATGTGGGTTTTTTCTTTCTTTTTGTTGATGTGGTGGATGACGTTGATGGATTTTCGAATGTTCTACCATCCTTGCATCCCTGGAATAAATCCTACTTGATCATGATGGATGATCCTTTTGATGTATTTTTGAATTCGGTTTGCTAATATTTTGTTGTGTATTTTTGCATCTATGTTCATCAGGGATATTGGTCTGTAATTTTCTTTTTTTGTGGTGTCTGCCTGGTTTTGGTATTAGAGTGATGCTGGCCTCATAGAATGAGTTTGGAAGTATTCCCTCTTCTTCTACTCCTTGGAAAACTTTAATGCAGATGGGTATTAGGTCTTCACTAAATGTTTGATAAAATTCAGCGGTGAAGCCATCTGTGTCATGCGTTCTGTTCTTAGGTAGGTTTTTGATTACCAGTTCAATTTCATTGCTGGTAATTGGTCTGTTCAGATTTTCTGTTTCTTTCTGCGTCAGCCTTGGAAGGTTGTACTTTTCTAGAAAGCTGTCCATTTCTTCTAGGTTATCCAGTTTGTTAGCATATAATTTTTCATAGTATTCTCTAATAGTTCTTTATATTTCTGTAGTGTCCGTAGTGATTTTTCCTTTCTCATTTCTGATTCTGTTTATGTGAGTAGACTCTTTTTTTCTTGATAAATCTGGCTAGGGGTTTATCTATTTTGTTTATTTTCTTGAAGAACCAGCTCTTGCTTTCATTGATCCTTTCTATTGTTTTATTCTTCTCGATTTTATTTATTTCTGCGCTAATCTTTATTATGTCCCTCTTTCTACTGACTTTGGGCGTCATTTTTTCTTCTTTTTCTAGTTCCATTAATTGTGAGTTTCGACTGCTCATATGGGATTGTTCTTCTTTCCTGATGTAGGCCTGTATTGCAATATACTTTCCTCTTAGCACGGCCTTTGCTGCGTCCCACAGATTTTGTGGTGTTGAATTGTTGTTGTCATTTGTCTCCACATATTGCTTGATCTCTGTTTTTATTTGGTCATTGATCTGTTGGTTATTTAAGAGCATGTTGTGAAGCCTCCATGTGTTTGTGAGCTTTTTCATTTTCTTTGTGTAATTTATTTCTAGTTTAATACCTTTGTGGTCTGAGAAACTGGTTGGTACAACTTCAATCTTTTTGAATTTACCGAGGCTTTTTTTTTGGCCTAGTATATGATCTAGTCTTGAAAATATTCCATGTGCACTTGAGAAGAATGTGTATTCTGCTGCTTTTGGGTGTAGAGTTCTGTAGATGTCTGTTAAGTCTGTCTCTTCTAATATGTTGTTCAGGGCCTCTGTCTTCTTATTTATTTTCTGTCTGGTTGATCTTTTCTTTAGAGTGAGTAGAGTGTTGAAGTCTCATAGAATGAATGCATTGCATTCTATTTCCCCCTTTAATTCTGTTAGTATTTGTTTCACATATGTAGGTGCTCCTGTGTTATGCACATAGATATTTATATTGGTTATATCTTCTTGTTGGATTGACCCTTTTATCATTATGTAATGCCCTTCTTTCTCTCGCGACTTTCTTTGTTTTGAAGTCTGTTTTGTCTGATGTAAGTAATGCAACTCCTGCTTTTTCCTCCCCATTAGTTGCATGAAATGTCTTTTTTCATCCCTTCTCTTTTAGTCTGTGTATAGCTTTGGGTTTAAATTGAGTTTCTTGTAGGTAGCATATAGATGGATCTTGTTTTTTTATCCATTCAGTGACTCTGTGTCTTTTGATTGGTGCATTCTGTCCATTTACATTTAGGGTGATTATGGATAGGTATGTACTTATTGCCATTGCAGGCTTTAGATTCGTGGTTACCAAAGGTTCCAGGTTAACTTCCTTACTATTTAAGAGTCTAATTTAACTCACTTAATATGCTATTACAAGCACAATCTAAGGGTTCTTTTTTTTTCCTCCTTTTTCTTCCTCCTCCATTCTTTATATATTAGATATAATATTCTGTACTCTTTGTCTATCCCTTGATTGACTTTGGGGAGTGTTAATTTAATTTTTCATTTGCTTAGTAATTTGCTGTTCTACTTTCTTTACTGTGGTTTTATTACCTCTGGTGACAGCTATTAAACTGTAGGCACACTTCTATCTATAGCAGTCCCTCCAACATGCACTGTAGAGATGGTTTGTGGGAGGTAAATTCTCTCAGCTTTTGCTTATCTGGAAATTGTTTAATCCCTCCTTCAAATTTAAGTGACAATCTTGCCGGAAAAAGTATTCTTGGTTCAAGGCCCTTCTGCTTCATTGCATTAAATACATCATACCACCCCCTTCTGGCCTGTAAGTTTTCTGTTGAGAAGTCTGATGATAGCCTGATGGGCTTTCCTTTGTATGTGATCTTATTTCTTTCTCTGGCTGCTTTTAATAGTCTGTCCTTATCCTTGATCTTTGCCATTTTAATTGCTATATGTCTTCGTGTTGTCTTCCTTGGGTCCCTTGTGTTGGGAGATCTGTGCACCTCCATGGCCTGAGAGACTATCTCCTTCCCCAATTGGGGAAGTTTTCAGCAATTACCTCCTCAAAGACACTTTCTGTCCCTTTTTCTCTCTCTTCTTCTCATACCCCTATAATGGGAATATTGTTTTGTTTGGATTGGTCCACAGTTCCCTCAATATTCTTTCATTCTTAGATATCCTTTTTTCTCTCTGTGCCTCAGCTTCTTTGTATTCCTCTTCTCTAGTTTCTATTTCATTTATCATCTCCTCCACCATATCCAATCTGCTTTTAATACCCTCCATTGTGCTCTTTAATGATTGGATATCTGACCAGAGTTCATTCCTGAGTTCTTGAATATCTTTCCGTACCTCCATGAGCATGTTAATGATTTTTATTTTGAACTCCCTTTCAGGGAGAGTTATGATGTCGATATCATTTAAATCTTTCTCAGGAGTTGTATTAATAATTTTACTCTGAACCAGGTTCCTTTGGCATTTCATATTTGCATATGGCATCCTCTATTGCCCAGAAGCTCTACTCTCTGGAGCTGCTCTGCCCCTGAAGCAATGTCAGGGGTCCCAGGGGAGTGCTATTGGTGCCTGGGTGTAGGAAAGAGCTGTTTCCTGCTTCCCGGCTGCTATGCCTGACTCCACTGCCTGAACCAGTGGGCCAAGCACACAGGTATAAGCCTCTATGCTTTGTGTTTGTAGTTGCTGTAGACAGATCTTTCCACTGGCTGGCCTAATGCCAGGGCAGGGTTTGCTGGTTTGTGAGCCAGGTGGGGCCGGCCAGAAGAAAGGCGCAGTAGGCTGCCTATCACGGTTGGGGATCTTGGAGCTGTGTAGGCAGCCAGGGAGCTGGAGCACCTGAAGATCATGACAGCTCCCAACGTGCTGGGCAGAGTGCACCTGGACAGTTTTGTCTACCTGTCCTTTCTCCTGAGCATTAAGCTCTGTGCAATCCTTTCCCCTTTAGCAGCCCTCTTGCTAAGGGCTTCCTTGTTAGGAAGTCTCTCAGACTGCCCACCTTTCTTTTGTCCCAGAGCAGCCAGATATGGATCCCTGCTTTCCACAAGCAGCTGGAATCTCAGTCACTCCAGGAATTCTGCCTGTCTTAGCTTTCCAATCCCCTAATTGCTAGAGTATCATGGAAGCACCATGAAATGTAGGTCTGTGCTCCCAGAGCAGATCTCTGGAGTTAGGTATTCAGCAGTCCCACGTCTCCACTCCCTCCCTGCTCTGTTTCTCTTCCTCCCTGCTGGTGAGTTGGGTGGGGGAAGGGCTTGAGTCTTGTCGGGCCACAGCTTTAGTACATTACCCTGTTCTGTGAGGTCCGCTCTTGTCTCCAGGTGTATGCAGTTTGTTGCAGTCCTCTTTCCTGTTGCTCTTTCAGGAGTAGTTGTATCAGTTATATTTTTGTATTATATGCAGTTTTAGGAGGAAGCCTCTCTCTCACCTCTCATGCTGCCATCTTTAATCTCCTATGTAGTTTTTCTTTCACTCTAATGAAGCAGTGATTTAAATTGGGAGATTTTTTTTCTAAAGTTGAACACACTTGCATCTCTGAGTATTCTTTTAATATACCCCTGAGTTGAATTAACTCATTAAAAAAAAAACTCCATCAATTAATTTTACAAGAGTATACTCTAAAGGCAGTCTAATTTAAAGTTAACAACAAAGGACACATTAATAAAATCATAACATTTACTTATTTTCAAGATTTTTACGAATTAAAGGAACAAAGATAAAAACAAAAGTGGAAAGAAAGTCACTTTCACAGAAACATCTAGACACAATGAAAGACACAAAGAAATGTAAAACTAAAGAAAAAAGATTAGAGGAGAAAGGTCAGGAGACTTATAAACGTATTCAGAAGAGATACATCTAGAAAAGATGAAAAGTATATAGATGCACACATAATCACAGCAGAGAAAGGGACAGAGAGGAAGAGAGAGGGAGAGGGCAATAGAGTAGGAAAGGGGATGAAGGAGAGAGAGAGGAAGGAGGGGGTGGGAGAGCTGGAGAGGGAAAGGCAGTTAAAGAGGGAAAAATACACTGCAACTGAAACAAATGCAGAATGATTCTTGGACCCTGGTCCTGTTGGGTGACCCTGTCCTGTGCATGGCCTTTCTGGTTTCTGTTTTATGTGGTATTTTATTTAGGAGCTGTGCATCTGTGTTCATGAGGAAGATTGACATACAGCTTTATTGTGCTGAACTGTCCTCTTTTGTCTCCTGAAATATATAATTTCTTGATTAACTGCATTGCTTTTACTTGTATCTCATTGATTTCCACTTTCGTGTTAATTCCATCATTCTACTTTTTTGGAAATTTTAAGTGGTTTGTTAATAGTTTCTTGTGTTGAAGTTTTAGTTCATTTATCTTCAATATTTTTTTTTCTAATAAAGGCATGTAAGCCATGCTTTTTCCTTTGAGTATTACTTTGGCAGAAAATCACAGATTTTGTGATATGGTATTTCTGACATAAATCACAGAGAGGATAATCACAGACATTATTCAGCCTAAATAGTTTGGACATTGTATACTTTTATTTTCCCTCTAATTCAAGAGCTATTCAAATTTTTGTTGTTGGCCTCTAATTTTTATTGCATTTCAAGCAGGGAATTTGGCCTAAATAATAGCAGCTTTTTGGAATGTATTAAGATTTTCTTTATGGCCTTGCATATAATCAGTTTTTTAGAATATTCCATTTGGGTTAGAATAATATGTAATCTCTGTTGAGCAGAAGGTTGTGTGTATGTGTGTGTGTAAGAGAGAGAGAGAGATTAAGTCAAGATCATTCATTGTTTTATACAAATCCTCTTTTTACTTACTTGTTTCTATGAGAGTTTTGTCCAGATTGCTCACCAAGATATTGAAGATCTGGTTTTTTCTACTTGTAATTCTGTCAGGTTTCTGCTCTGTGATTTTGAAGCTATGCCTTAATCGCCATAAAAAATGATTATTGGTCACCCTGTGGATTGTTCCCTTTTTTCAATATGATATAACCCTTTCCTTTATTATTAAACGCTTTGACCTTGAGTTCTGTTTCATCTAAATTTAATATTACCATCTTTCTTTATTTTATTAGCATCTCCATTCCTTCAACTTCATTTTCCCTTGATTGTTTTTTTTTTTAGATATGTTTCATCTAAAGGGCTTACAGCGAGAGTTTGGATTTTTATCTAACCAGAATCTTCTTCTTTTAAATAACGAGTTTAACCCATTCACATCTAGTGTGGTGTAATAGTTTTAGAACTGTTCATTCTATTTTTTTTGCTTCTGTGTATTATCCTTTTTGTTTCTTCCCCTTTTTTTCTTAAATTTTGTTATACCAACTGAATTTTCTTTGCTAAATTTTCTCACCTTTTAAAATTGTATTATTAAAGCAGCATTTAGAAAATGCTATTGGTAGTTAAGTTACCCCTACAAGAAGTTAAAACTATACTGTTCTACCTCCCTCTGCTCCGTTTACCACTTCCCTAGAATTTTTGTCCCATGATTAAATTATTTTTTCCATTCAAGTATAACATACATACAGTAATGTGCCCAAATCTTGAGTATAGAGTTTGATGAGTTTTTCCAAGGTGAGCACACCCATGCAAACAATACCCAGAGCAAGATACAGAACATCACCAGTACTCAAAAAGCCTTCATGGTGTCTTCCAATCAATTCCCCTTCCACAGGTAAACCATAATGCTGACGCCCATCACCACAAATCAGTTTGTCTTTTTCTTAAGTTTATGTATTTGAAATTATAGCATCTATTCCTCTGGGTCTGGCTTCTTTCGCTTGGCATTTGCCTCTGAGGCTCATCCACACAGAGGTGTGGGGCAGTCGTGCTGTCCTTGCACTGTCTAGCATTCCATTCTGTGACTGCACCACAAGTTACCCAGTGGTGAGGGACATTTGTGGTGGTCCCAGTTTGTGGGTGTTTCAAATACTACTTCGATGAGCACTGTAGCATCTGTCGTTTTGGTACAGCTATCTATGTATTCCTTTTAGATATATACCCAGGAACAGAATTGTTTGGTCATAGGGTTTGCATATATTTAGCATTTGAGGATACTGTCTGCTTTCCAAGTAGTGTACCCACATTGCTATTTAATGTTCCATACTTTAAACAATCAACACTTATTTACTCTTAAAAAGCAGTTTTTATTGTCTTACTTGATCACTGTTTATTGTACTCCATTTCTTTTTCATGTCTTCATTTTTCTTCTTGCTAGAGCTCATCTTCTACTGTTTGGGTTTTTTAAAAGAATGTTTGTGGGTCTTATGTTTGGCTTCTTTCATGCCCCAAAATGTCTTTCTTTTTTCCTCACAGTGAATATATAGTTTTGCAATAGTTAGGCTTGGTGTGTAGTTGTAGAGTCCAAATGATTTTCACTCAGGACTTTGAAGATATTGCTCTATTATTACATTGCTCTCTTGAAGAGCCCTGCTAATTTCAGAATTTATTTCCTCAGTTTGGACAGCATTTCCTCTATTATTTCTTGGAAAATTTCCTCATTTCTGTTCTCTCTGTTCTCTCTTTATAGAACTCTTATTTGACGGCTTTTCCAGTTTTTCTATCTGTCTTCCATGTCTCTTAACTTGTATTTCATGCTTTCTATGTCTTTGTACTTTTATGTCATGTTCTGGGATAATTCGTCAGGTTTTCTAGATTACTAGTTTGATCTTCAGCTGCATTCATTCCATTTTTCAGCCCACCTACTGAGCTTTTGTTTTTCCTAATTTAGCAATCAAGTTTTTAACATTTTTTTAAGTCAATGTCCTTGCACATTTTTCTGAAGCCATTTGGTATGCTTATTCTAAATTCCTGTCCTGCTATGTCTATTAAATCTGATTCCTCAGATTGTTTCTCATTGATTGAATTTGGTGAGTCTCTTTCATGTTGTTACTATGCAGAGAACACAGGGGAAAGACTTTCTCATTACTTCATGCTCAGATTGTCAGATCATCTCACAGGTTTGCAAACAGAGCTGAGCAGTTAGCAACCCTGGTACTGAAATGGAGATTAATCAGAGGTGTTCACTTTAGCTGTGTCTGGGGAGAATACTGGCAGCTTCAAGTCCTACACAGCTCCTTCCTTCCACCCCCCTTCTGCTTCCTCCTCCCAGACACCCCCTCCCACTGCTCCAAAATGGTAACTAACTGACTGGTCCTTTGCAGACTGGTTCGGTGGGCCTCATTAGCAAATTAGCTGATGGATTCTTGGGAGTCAAAGCTAGGTTGAGATGTCCCTGCTGAGGGGAGAAAGAGGAGACCAAAGTGAAGGAGAAAGCCAGGAAGTGTGAAAATCCTCCGAAAGTGCCAAAGGTTGAGCCCAGAAAAGAAGATTGGTTGGCCGATCCAACACCAGAGGTTGAAAAGGGGAAACCAAGCCTGAGGGACCAGTGTTGACACAGTGGGTATGGCAGGCAGGTACTGAAGTCTGCCTCAGGGGGTCCTGTGACTGGTACCAAGTGCTTGTGGCCGACCTTGCCGGGCCACTGCAGGGCTGAGGGTGGAGAGCTGGGTTGGCTCAGAGGTTCCTGGTGGGATGGGTAAAAACTCCCATCCCAGCTCTACGCCTGCAGGATGGCTCCTGGAATCCTACTTGGATCCCCAAGTCCTCCTCCTTCTGCGTTTTGCAAGAATCAGGCTTCGTGTCTTTTGTTTCCCTGTGACTGGGATAAGTACAGGATAATCCCAAATTCTCAGACTTCGTAAATGGAAAAAACTCAAGAGCTCCTTTCAAGCCCAGCCTTGATATCTTTGCAACTTAGAATTTCAGGGTCGTGTGTGTTATGCACATCTTGTCTGCCAGACCTAAGAAATTCACCTGTGCTCCCTGG
This sequence comes from Smutsia gigantea, assembly GCA_032199065.1. Taxonomy (NCBI): domain Eukaryota; kingdom Metazoa; phylum Chordata; class Mammalia; order Pholidota; family Manidae; genus Smutsia; species Smutsia gigantea. Next base: position 107,250 of record JAVSCE010005358.1, on the reverse strand, counting down.
CTGGTTGGGTTTTCTTCCCTCAGTCTATAGATATCCTTCCTCACAACTTGACAAGAGAGAGGTGCTCTGAGGTCTGTTTCATAGGTTTTCTGTTCTACAGGCTGGCGCTGATTACTATCATCTGTCAGACTCATAAAGCAGTAGAACATACGCATTCCTGCTGGATGGTTTTATTTACATACTGTTTCTTGTAACCATTAGAAAAGGAAGAAAGGCAAAGGCAGGAGGAGCATGCTCAAAAGATTCTCACGCATCACAGTTTAAGGACAACAATACTGCAAGATAAATAGAGAAATAAAACCACCAGGAGTCTAATAATCATCAATTACTGGTCTCCCAAATTAGATGCTAGACCCTGCAGAAACCAGCAGCACTTCAATATCTATTACTCTGCATCTTTAACCGGCAGATGTCACTACTACAGCTAAGGAATAATGTACATTCTTGCTCGTGAAATGATTCCTGAAAGCAAATAGCAACCAAATTGGAGAGGTCAATGTGCTGGCTAGTTTTACGAGGCCATTACCCAGTCCCTGGGAGGAGGTAAATAGCAGAGACTCAGATGGAGATGGAGCCGTGGTGATTCTCCCCCCAGGTACACAGCCAGCTCTGTCACCTCCCAGTCACATCCCTGAGACGGCCATTCCAGTGAAATGGGGCAGCCACACTTAGATGGTTCACAGCTGGAAAGCAGCTAAGGCCACAGCAGAAAGGATGTGGCTTCAAAGACATCATCAACCTTGTTCACTCTTTTCCTCTGAACACTTTCTACAAACGCTGAGCATCTTTCCAGCTCCTATGTGCTGAAAGGATACATTTGTGTTCTGGGAGAGAGTCACAGACTGAGGGAGAGGCAGGGGATGAAATAAAAGAGATGACTGTGCAAACCCCCCAAGGTCGAACTTTCTGTTGCATTTCCCCTCATCCTACCACTCCTGAGTGTCAGCCATGCACCAGCGTGCACTCCACGCTGATGACACAATGGTGAACACACAACATGCCCCCACTTGCATGGAGCTATCAGTCTTGGGGGAAGGGTGCCAGACATTTATCGGAAAACCACACAAATGTAGCATTACAAACTGCTGTGAGTGCAAGTGCGCTGAGAACATATAACAGTCTGGGCTGGTATCAGAGTGTGGTCCAAAGCTATCTGCAAAGGGCAAGGGCCCTGGGTCTCCCAGAGGGCATGAGGTCTGCCTGCCCAGGCCTCTGAGGGAGGGGATATCCCATACTGGTGGCCTGTCCCATGCTGTCCCCAGCAGGCCCCCTTCTCCTCACCTTCCTGCCCCGCTCACTTTAACTGTCTCTCTCCAGTGTCTGTCCCCTCCTCCACCCCAGCCTCTCCTCACTTCCATTCTGCACTCTGCTTGTCTGCTTACTAAGACGTGGGCTCCAGCAAGTCACAGCTTCTTTGGGCCTCAATTTCCTTGTCTGTAAAATGGGAATAAGCAAAGTAACTCAGAGAATTAGAGGGCTGTTGTGGGGTTTCCACAAGTCAGTACATGCAAAGCAGCCAGCACACTCCCTATCACTCCCTCCTAACAAAGACGCCTTTGGAACTTCTCACTCTTTGCAACTCTCAACACACCTTCCTGCCCAGAAGAGGGGCTCTCCGTAGCTGGCCCAGGGCATTCCTTAAGAGCAGAGTGTGCCTCTCCTCTTCCTTTTGATCGCTGTGCCCACACCAGGCGTTTTTACCCCCAGTCTACACAGTTCACACTCTATGCTCCTATCCATTCCCACAGTGATCCGTGTCAGGGTCGCTTTTATCGGTTAAGAAGAAAACAAGACGCCGAAAGGTGGCGTCACTGAGCAGGGAGACGCTCTGCATAGACGCTTGGGGAGGCCGACCCCAGTGGTCAGGAGGCGCGGGGCGACCCCTCCCAGCGCGCACAGGGGCGCTGGGCGGTGCGCAGCTGGGAGGCACGGGCGCCTGAGCTGCGCGGTGGGAAAGACCTGCGCGGCCCGCTTCCTGCAAGGCCCACTGCCACCTAGTGGCCAGTTCCGGAAGTGCATGCCGCATAGACGACCACCTGGCTGGCCACCAGGAGCACATCCCTGCAGAGCTACCCGGCATGATGTGGAGATGCGCTTTTGAGCAGGCTTCGGAACGCACTGAGCTCAGGCAAGAAACCTCTACCGACGCCAGGCTTGGGCCCTGCTGAGCGGGAGGCAGAGAGACGACTTGGGCCTTGAGGCAGAGGAATAATTGCTGCCTTTGCTGTAGGAACTGGGGAGACAGAGGGACAAACGGCCTCCACGGAAGGCTGTACTGAGCGATGGAGCTAACGCCAAGCCCTCAGCCCGCACTCCCATACAGCACAGCTCTTGTCCAGCGTTCTGCGTTAATCCTCCTCTTGCTCTAATTGATAGATTCTGCATCTCAGGCCTGAACCCTTCCCATCCAAACTGTTCAATAAATTCCTAGTGCTGTGCAGAGAGAGCATTTCCCCCCTGGGCTCCGGGTCAACAGGTCTTTGCACAGTTGCAGGAAGGGCCATATCCTGCATAGAACCCTGTGGCAGGCAGGGTGCGGGCAGGCCAGTCACCAGCCAGACTCTGCTCTTCTGGGACCTTCTTGGTGCTGGAAGGTGAAGGTCAGTGAGGTGCACCAGTCTCTTTGAGAGGGCCTGCTTCCAATAAAAGATTAGCTCAGAGTCCCATGCCCCCTTTCCCAGCAGGCTGGTGTTCCCTGGGTAAGTTTGTTACCATTGTTACCATCCCCTCCCTCGTTTTGTATATTCAGGACTCTTTGGAAGGGTAGGCATTTCCAAGCCAAAGAAAGCGAGGGGCCATTTACACCCTTTCTCAAAAGAAAAAAAAAGGCAAGGCTGACTGACCTTGTATTTATATAACTTAAGGAAACTCAGAAGCTAATAAGGCAAATCTGTTCCCAGGTGACTTAAGGTTTCCATTTGTAGACAGGGGAGCAGCTGCATAATTTTAAGTTTCCGCCTGAGCAGGCACTTCCATTACCTTCAGAACCTCCACTGCTGGTTTCTGGAAAGATCACCTCTGGGAGGGAAAGGAGGGGGACTAGCTCTTCCTTCCCTTGAGAGCCTCAGTCCAACCCTCTGCTGCCTCCATGTGTTGGAGGGGAAAGGCAAGTTTCTCCCTTCAACACTCTGCCTCAGGTGTGAACTGAATTCCCGTCAGGGGAGCCACACTGGGTCCATCCTAAGGCCTCTCTATATGTGCAAGGTGGGGAAATAAACACAGCAATGTCTCAACGACACAGAACACCCAGAGTTCTGATCTGGGAACAGTCCATTCATGTGTGGGGCCCAGAGTGGAAGAGATCCCACTTAGAACAAGAGGTACTTTTTGGTTACCTCTTAAAAATCCTATTTTCTTTCCCCATGATAGATTGATGGCAAAAACTTTTCACCCCTCCCTTTATCCACATCCCCAGTGATATGTCTTGCAGCTCCTCCCACGAAGACACACACTGTATTTCCCACCCCTGGAATCTGAGGTGGCCCTTTGGCTTCCTTTGGTCAACAGAATGTGCCAGAAGTAAAGGTGCTCTGGTTCTGAGCCCAGGCCTCAGGAGGTTTTGCATGCTTCCTTTCTCTCTTGGGTCTCCAGGTTCATTAGCATCTAGTCTGAGGGTTGCTCTCCCTTCAGCTACACACACATTAAGAAATCCTGGACTACACTCTTTCTGGACCACCTTAGGTCATATGATCATGCTTGAACCAGTCCATGCAACCAGGAGAATGGCACATAGTAGTTGGCTTGTACTTGGCTTATGGACAAAATTCTGAAATACACTGGAGCACGGGGGAAGGCATTCCTCATGTATCTGAGACTATCATGGCCCATCTGTGATATGGTATCAATTACGTCCCAAACACTTGGAAGTGATAAAATATAGAAGAGGTGGGACAAATCCTTGGGAGCCAATCGCATGTCCAAAACTTATGAGCAAATGGATTGAATAATTGACAAATTCACAATTATACTGGGAGGTTTTTTTTAACTATACCTATTGTACAAACTGACATATTAAGAAAACAAGAAAAAAATGAATTACACAATCCCAAGCTTCTACTTCATTATCATATATGCAGAAAATTCACATTCTTTTCAAATAGGCAAGGAGCATTGGCAAAAAATAACTGCTGTTGAACTACAAAGGGAATCTTAATGAATTACAAAACCCAGAAATCAGAGAAGTTGGAAATTTGCAACAAAGAGCAGAATTAACAGTGACAAAAACCTGTCCATTTGGGAACTTTAAAATGCACCTCCTAAAAACTGCTGCATTTAAGGAAATTAAAGCTGAAATTTAAAACTATTTAGAAATGAATGACAATAAGAATGAACAGATTGAAACCTGTGGTATGTCACCAAAGCAGCATTTAGGGGAAAATTCCTAGCTTTAAAATCCATTTGCCATATGCAAAAGAAGGAAAAAGAACTTGTAGCTAGAGATGATAAAGTAAGGGCAGTTCTACTCTCTGTCTTCCCTCAAAATGCACCAAAAAGAATAAAACTTAGTACAGTGTTACTGCTGGAAGAAGTGCTACAGAGGTGAATGAACCAGGATTCAAGTTTCAGTTCTCCTTACATGTGTGTGACTTTGGGAAGGTTTATCTTCTTCCTCATCTTAGTTTTCTCACCTGTGAGATGGAGACAATAATCTCTGCTCTAAAGCACTGATGGGAGAAGTCAACTGAGATTTTAATTACATACTTATTGAGTGCTTCCCATATGCCAGATGCTATCCTAAGCATTCCACATGTATCAACTTATTTAAAATTCACACCAATCCTATTAATTAAAGTAGGAACTCTTATTAGTCTCATTCTACAAATGTTGCCTCAGGCAACTGACTAGCAAGTAATAGAACTGGGATTCAAAGCTGGGAGGTTAGGCTCCAGAGTCTGCTTTTTCAGACTATCATTAAAATACAGATTTCCCTGAAAACAGTGTCCTGGTTCTGAAGGAACCATCCAAGGAGGCCCTGATGGCAACTGGATGTAAGGGCCTGAGCAGGATACAAAGTAAAAAAAGCAGTAGCAGGGGTGAGGGAACTGACAGAGAGTTATGCTGTTTCTCTCCAAGAGCCGGCCTCTGGCTGCGGGGCCTGCTTGGGGATGAGGAGAGGAGCGGAAGTGGAGATAACTGAGCCACAGCACAAGAAGGTTCATAACACAGAGCCCGAGTGTGAAGCTCCTGAATTTTGAAAACTAACATTAGATTCATCCTCCAGGCCAAGGAGATAACAGATTTGGCGCAAGGCTATCCAGGACAATAAACCTAAATTGAAGCTGTGGGCAGCCCTTTCTCTACTTCTCACTACCGTATTCTTCAGCATAAAGACAATTCCATAGAGAGATTGAGTTAGACTTCGAAAGGCACCTGCGAGATCCTTTGAATACTTGGTTGCAGGCCCAGATTGACCTTGGCCTACCTAAGAAAATGATCTCAGGTCTCTGATCTCAGTACCGTCTCCTTGGAAATTATAGAAGGAAGATAAATATGGAATGTTGTGTCTGGTTGCTTTGCTGTTTCTCTGTGATCTATGGTGCAGGTCCATCCCTGGACTGGGGGAGCCGCCAGTTGGCATCAGGCCTTGTGCCAAATGACCAGAATAATATTTTTAAAAATAGTGAGACATTGAGGTGGCAGCTTTTGTGTTAAGGTTGCCCATACAGTTTGTCTCTCGTCCACAACAGCTATACCTGCCTCGTGTGGGTAAGGGGACATAAGCTGTGTATCTGGGTAGCTATTGGGACCCTCAATAAGATGAGGAGATGGTGCATGCTGAATATATTGTCCTGTACTGTCTACAAAGCCATCGAAGCATAGTACTAGACCAAAGCTTATTGTGGCTGTGAATTGGATTGCCCATCTCAACCCATAACAACCACTGATGGTTTACTGCATTGTCTATACATAAATGCTACCAAAAAAAGGGTTAGGAAAGGACATGTAAGCAAACTGTAGATGAAAAGCATACACCACAGGTGAATCAACCCACCACTACACTGGAAGGACTCGCACACGTGGTTCTTTATAATTTCAAAGTAGCTCTGCCTCTCACAATCAAGTTTGACAATGTAAAAAAAAAACATAATTAGAACAATTCATGGGTAAGAAGGTGGAGAAGTAGGAGAAAATGTAAATTGTGTAATTTCATCACTTTTCTACCAGAAAATAAAAACATACAGTCAGAACTTGTTAAAAATTAATGATATTAATCTTATGGTTCACAATCATTTCTTTAAAGAGATCTTCGAGAAGCTAGTATCTTCTCTGGAAAAAATGTCTGGAAAAATCTGAACAAGTAATTCCTATAAATTAGCTTTTTACTTTTAGAATTTCACTTACATTCTACTTTAAAATTAGCATAACCTATATGATAAAATTATCTTTCTATATATACTCCTAAATGTTTAAATGTTTGCAGAGATATCTGAAATGATGGTCATGATACACTGAAAATAAAATTTTCTACTAGACTTTGGGATGATTATTATCCTGTTTTGTTTTATCCTTTCTATTTTCTTTTTTTGCTTGAGTTTTTGAAAAAGAGCATAGATTGTTTTTGATAAATTAATATTTATTAAAAAAAGAAACAAGGAAGTGATAAATGAATTAAACATACAAGTTAAAGAATAGAAAAAAAAGAAAAATGAACTCCAAGAATATAAAACAAAGGCACTAACGAAAGAGCAGAAATTAAGGAATTAGAAAACAAAAAAAGTGAATTTCATTAATAAAATTTAAAGCTTTCTTTGAAAATGTGAAAATTTAAATAAAGGGAAAGAAACCTCACTAAAATGGAGTCAGAAGCCAGCAGGGGGAACACTCAGTTCCTAGCACTGGTGGTCAATTGCAGAGCCAACCCCAAGAGGCCTACCTTGCAAATACAGGCTTTTTTAGCTACTATTTTATACTGGAGCAGGAGGAAGCAAGGTCTTTCTCCTCCCCTGGAAACAGCCCAGCCAATGAGAAGCCACTGTACTTCGAACTCCAAGTTTCTTCCAATGGATTTTTTGATTATAACAGTCCTCCCAGCTCCCCCTTTTTCTCTATAAAAGAGCCCTTTCCTCTCCTTTGGTCTCTGACTTGTGTATGGTTTTGCTGTAGCTTGTGTGTTCAGAATTGAAATTCTCTGCTATTCCTAAGTAAACCTATTTTTGCTGGTAAAATAACTGATGGCTTTATTTTTAAGGCTAACAAGAAAAGTAAGTAAAATAAACATTATGACACAATTGATTAAATAGTAAAAAGAGAATACATGAATAATTACAGTGTGTTTCCTTTCTTCCTCATTTTCTCTAAAGTCTAACCTTTGCTCAGGACAACAGGGCAGCCATCATTCTCCTGCCTGAAATCATTGTCTTTGGTTCTCCTTTCCTTCCCAGAAAGTTTTTAAACAGTATGTCAACCAGATCTCAGCCATCTGGCCCCTGCTCACTTCATCAGCATTAATTTCTCCCTCAGCTCTGCCCATCTGCAGATCCTCAAGCATTTCAGCAAATACCAGAAATGCTGTGCCCTGCTTCTGCAGGTCAGTTGGGTTGCCTCCATCCATCTGGTATCCTCTTCCAGCTCTTTTCGTTTGGGTAACTATTCTTAAGTTTACCAAACTCAGCTTAAGTGTATTTCTCTTTTTAGAACTATTTCCCCATTTGGGCCCCTTATTTTTGACATCTCTTTCTGAAAGGCTCTAGTCCAAAGACAGACACTGTTGCCCATTTCTGTATTCCCTAATACTGAGCACAGTCCTGAGTGTTCAGTAGAATAAAGGCATGTAATAGGCTACACAGGTCTGAGGCCGGAAGAGTGGCAGGCCCTGAGCAGCATGGTCTGGGTCCCACCTCCCTGATTTAGGACTCTGAATGAGCAGAGCAGAAAGAAAAAGAATTTGAGATTCCAGCCTGGGGACAAGAGATGAGGCACGTTACGGTAACGCACTTACTGGTAATTTGTGACATGTCTGAATCGCTCAGTCATTCATTATGTATGTCTAATTAGAGCCAGGCACTATCATAGTCTTCGGATGAAGCTGTGAGCTAGAGTGCTTAGGTCCCTTCCTCATGGAGCTACATTCTGGTGGTGGTGATGGGGGACTCGGGCACAGACAGTATTATCCATGTAAATCAGTGCTTATGGAAGATGATCACAAATAGCAGTAAATGTGCCATGGAGGATATAGAACATGTGTGTTGCGGTGGAGACAGGGCTACTTCATTCTGGGTGGAGAGCAAAACATTCTGAAAGAGGGTACTACTTAAGCCAAGACTTTGTTGGTGAGAAGAAGACTTGCTGGAAGGAGGAGACCAGTCTAGACCAAGGAAGCAGAAAATGCAAAGATCCCAAGGCAGGGAAGGGTTTGACATATCCAGGCACAGGGAGAAAGCCAGGGTGGCTTCAGTACAGTGAAACAGAGGGACAGTGTCAGGAGGTGACCCCAGAGAGGGACCACGCCATGCACGCTGCTCTTGTGGTTCTTTTTCATTATGTGAGTTTCATTCATTCATTGCAGCGCAGGGGACTGTAAGTCAGCGAGTCCAAGTTCAACCATGAGATCCTAAATCCACCACCCACCCAATCGAAGGATGAAGGATTCCAGCTCTGGCACAGATGATTTCAGCGTCCATTTGTTAGAGGTGCCTCTAGAATTATGTTGTAAAGACTGTGGGGGAGCGACCTAGGAAACCCACTTTAAAAATGCGTTGCAATAGGAAACGTAGTATTTATATTGTTTGTGCGATATAAACTTTAAAAGAAAGAAGCCATCTTTGCTAAACATGATTTAGTTATTCACTCTTTCCATAGATTGAGACATCTATCCTCATCGCGGAATATATATCCATTTCTAAAGTGGATGAGAGTCCTGGTGGATACTAAAGGCGAGTAAATTCACCACAGGAGCACCCCCAACCTAGCGGCGTCAACGGACAGTGAGCAGTTCCCGGTTGCGCCCCCAAAGCGGGGACCGTAAGAGTGCACAACTCCGCATGCAGCCCGTAGAAAGAGGAGACGCCAGGGGAGGGGCAACGCTGTGGCCTAGTTCGCATGCGCCGGGGGCGGGGCGGCGCAGCCGACCGTCCGGCGGATTTGCGGCGACCGTGGAGCGTGGGCGGCGTTCGCGGTTCCCGCTTCCAACCCCAGTGTGGACGCAGCCGCCTGGTCTCGGTTTCTCAGCAGGCCCGGCCCAGCCGGGAGCGACACCGAGACCCTGGCTCAGCCACCGCCGCCGCCGTCGTGGACGCAGACGTCCCCCGGGCCTGTCAAGGTAGGCGCCGTCTCCAACCGCCGCCTGGGCAGCGTCCGTGGCGCGCCCAAGTCATCGCCTCCCGGGCGCCGGGCCCGCCTGTCATCCCCTGGGTCCAACCGCGCGTCCGAAGTCCGCGAGGAGCTGCGACGCCGCCTCCTAGGCCTCATCGAGGGCAACCGAGTGATGGTCTTCAGCAAGAGTTACTGCCCGCACAGCACGCGGGTAGGCGGGGCCGGGGCGGGGCCGCCTCCGGGGCCGCGGGAGCCTGGAAGGCTGGGGTCGCCGGGGTCCCCGCGGGTGCTCCCTCCGGCGCCGCGGCTCTGCCCCTGGGCGCAGACCCCCGAGGCCAGGCGTGCCGGGACTCGGGGCCCTTCCTGGGGGTGGAGACACGAAGCCAGGGCCGGATCCCTTTGCTTGGCACTCTGGGAGAGGCGGCCACGCGGCCCAGCTGACCCGAGCTCCGATCGCCTATGCTCCGCCTACCTGTTAGATGGAGTTGGCTTATTCATCAAGAGCTTATCAGGAAAATAAAAGATTTTAAAGATATTTTGGCCTGATAATAGTGCGAAAAGAGGCCACGACTTGGGAATAGAGTAGAGCAGGATTCAAGGATCTCACTTACTAACTGGTGACCTTGACTGGGTTACAGGAATGCAGAGCCCTAAACACTTCTTATTAAATGAACTTAATGAGCGGTGTAAGAATGGTACGAGGTGATGGGTAATTTCAGCCGTATCGCGCACTACGTTAACTTATGGTGGGGAGGGCGTAGCTGGGTATCCAGCAGTATTTTATGGGTAAACTGGTTGTAAGTTTAAAAACTCACTTAGGAATAAACCTTTGGAAGATAAACCAATCTGTATGATAGGGACTTTCAGTGTTTTGAACTACACTTCACATTGTCAGAAAGTTGAAATAATATATGAAATTTGCGAAAGCATGAACTACTGTGTTAGGTTCATGAAATTGTAGAATGATTTTCAAATTTTTGGATTTACATTGCCTTATATATTGTTTCATGAAACATGAGTATCATGCATATACATTGTAAAGAATAACAAATCAACACTAGTATTCTGGAAGCTTTCTTGGATCTCTTTTCCTGATACACAGTCCTCCCTCCCCTAGGGATGACCACTATGAAAAACTCCTTGATTTTCTTTACAATTTTACCAAATGCATACATATCCTTAAATAATAATTTGTTCTTTTTGGCCTGTTTGGTACCTATGTAAAAATTGTGTGTAAGTACTCTGCAAGTTTTTTTTCTTAAGTTAGATTTAGAGATTCATGCATATTAGTATCTCTAGCTGTGGTTTGTCAAACCATAATCTGGGGATGAGTCATACCGCAGTTTAGCAATTCTTCTGTTTCTAGTTTATATCACTCTTAAAAACAATATGGCTATTCCTATTCTTGCACATATCTTCCAGTGCATGTATGCAGGATTTACTTTAGAACTGATATCTTGAAACTGATTTGCTGGGCCATAGAGGATGCAAGATTTCTACCTTAACTAGGTGATGCCAAATGCTTTTCCAAGCAATTATACCAATTTACCCTCTCACTGGCAGTGTATAAACATAACAGCACACCTTGCTCTATGTCCTCGCCAACAGTTTGATATAAATACTGCCATTCTGGCAGTTATGAAATGGTATTTTATTGTGGTTTTAATTTTGCATTTCACTGATGAATTCAAACATCTTTTCATGTGTTTATAGATTGTTTGAGTTTCCTCTTCTACTGAATGTTTAAATCTTTTGCTTATTTATTAGGTTGTTTATTTTTGTAGTGATTTGTAGGCATTCTTTATGTATTTTGGACACAAATCCTTTGGTTCTATGTATTGGAAAATATCCAGATTTTCATTCTGCGGGATTGTTTGGTTAACTGAAGTTTTCACGTTTAATACAACCAATTCCATCACTATTTTCCTTTTGTGGTTTATGCTTTTGTGTCTTATTTAAGGAATCTGTTTTTACTCTCTGAGGTAGTAAAGATACTCTCCTGTTTTAGCTCTTTAAGTTTTTTGAGTGTGTTTTTCACACTCACATTCTTTATTCCACCTGGCACAATGATGTGACTGGGGATCTAGTTTGTTTATTTATGACTTATCATTTGTCCCTGTTTCATTCATTGGAGAGTCCATTTTCTTTGTGCTGAATTGAATGCTCACTCATCATCCATCAGGTTCTCACATATGTGTTAGTTCCAGGCATTGTCTTCTCTAATTTTTTAAAGTTGTAAACTTATAAAAGGGCCAAGAGATCAGAACTGTGTCTGTCCACTGCTGTATCACTGGGGCCTCGAATAGTGTCAGGCATGTAATGTTGGTTAAATGAATAAATGGTCTTAGATCATTCGAGTCAAATCTTTGCCAGTGCAGAAAATCTAGGATGAATGACTCTTCCATCCTGTGTTTGTTAGCATCTCAGTAACGTGGCCACTACTTGCAGTCACATTACATAGTTGGACAGCTCTGAGGATTAGAATTTTTTTAAAAAGTTGAGCTAAAATATGTCTCCCTGAAACATTCACAGTTCTGGAAATGAGTGTTGCCTTAATGCACAGAATTAAGAACCCTGATTCTACTTGGATAACAGATCTTACAGTATTTTACCTGAGTGTTTTTCTTGCTTGGGCAAGCAGCCCATAGCCTTATGTATCTGTATCATTTATTTTTACATACGATCCTTCAGTAATTGAATTGTGCAGTGGGTTGACCATGAACTTCTTACTGTTTCACCCCAAATTGGACACCACAATCCATACCTGTTCTTCCCTGTACAGAATCCAGCAGAGAGAGGCTCATTCCCTGATTGGGCCGCTAATGTCATTCAGCAAGGGTTATTGGGGGGACACAAAAATGAATGAACTGTGGTCTTGCCTCCCAAGGCGAGTTTTATGTTTTATGCTTATAGTCGAATGAGCAGTAATCACCTAGCTCTTGTACAAAAAGAAGTGCCTGTGAAAAACAAGTGGAAATGAGGGACAAAGACAATTCCTCATCTGGAGGATCAGAAAAATGTCAGGAAATTATATTTACGTTGGCCCTTGAGGGAAAAGTTGGGTGTCTGTAGGTAAGAAAGAACATCTAGCTTAGGAATCAGTATAAGCAAAGATAGGAGGTGATGAAATGAAAATAGCATGGCTGAATGTAGGGTTTATAAAAGAAAATCAAGAGCATAAAATGTAAAATGCCTGGAAGTTGTTTCAAAGTCATATCGAGGAGATCTTAAAATGCTCGCTGGTAAGTGTGGACTAAGTGATGTAGGCAAAGGAACGTCATCTCAGATTTTTGAGAAGAGGAGTGAAAGGGTCAGATCTATGATTTGAAATCTAGCAATAGTATGACGAGCAGACTCAGTGTGGAGGCGGCTAGAATAGTCAGGAGGTTACCTACTATTAAAATTGGCTACATGTCAATGGCCCAACTAACAGTGAAGAAAACAACCTGATTTTTTTTTATCCCCTTTCCCACATTAACCTTAAGCCATGTTCCCCCAATCCTGAATTCATAACATTTGTGGACTGAAAGTTTATTCATACACTGATTAGCTTTTTTTTTTGTATAAAATACACATAAAGTTTAATGATTTTATAGTTCAGTAGCATTAAGTACATGTAGGTTGTACAGCCGTCACCATACCCATCCACAAAACTTTCTTCACCTTGAAGCTTTATACCCATTGCAAAGTAATTCCTGTTCCCCCTCTTCAATCCCCTGGCACCCACTGTTCTTCTACTTTCTGTCTCCGTGATTCTGGCTACTCTAGTTTCCTCATATAAGTGAAATCATACGGTATTTGTCCTTTTGTGACTGGCTTGTTTCACTGAGCAAAATGTCCTAAAGGTTTGTCTGTGTTGTAGCCTGTGTCAGAATTTCCTTCCTTTTTAAGGCTGAATAATACTCTGTTTTACATATGTGCAGACCACCTGTGTTTTATCCATTCCTCTGTTGATTGACACCTGGGTCTCTTCTACCTTTTGGCTATTGTGAATATTGCAGCTGTGAACATGGCTGTACAAATACCTGTTTGAGTTTCTCCTTTCAATTCTTCTAGGTATTTACCCAGAGGTGGAATTGCTGGATCATATGGTATTTATATTTTTACTTTTTTGAAAAACCACCACACTATTTTCCACAGTGGCCATACCATTTTATGTTCCTACAGATAGTGCACAAAGGTTCCAATTTCTTCACATCCTTGCCAATGCTTGTTGTTTTCTGGGTTTTTTGTTGTTTTGGTGAGAGTTATCCTATTGAGTATGAAGTGGTATCATTGTGGTTTTAATTTCATTTCCTTGATGGCTAGTGATGGTGAGTATCTATCATGTTCTTATCGGCCATTTGTTAATGGCTAATACCTTTTGTGGATAAATGTCAGTTTTTTAATTGAGTTTTTTTTTAATTTTAGGAGTTCTCCATATATTCTAGATATGAGTCTCTTACCAGATTTATGATTTGTAAATATTCTCTGCAACTCTGGGGTTTGCCTTATTACTCAGTTGATAATGTCCTTTGATGCACAGAAGTTTTTAATTTTCATGGGGTATAGTTGCTTTGTTTTCTTTTGTTAATTGTGCCTTTGGTCTTACATTCAAAAAATCATTGCCAAATCAAATGTTGTAAAGCTTTTGCCCTTTTTTTTCTTCTAAGAGTTTTATATTTTTAGCTCTTACATTTACATCTTTGATCAATTAATCTTTGCATATGGTGTTAGGTAAGGGTCCAGTTGCATTCTTGTGCATGTGGATAATCCCTCCAGTTTTCTTAGCACCATTTGTTGAAAAGATTGTCCTTTCCCATTGAATGGTCTTGGCAACACTGTCAAAATCATTTGACCTTATATGTGAGGCTTTATTTCTGGGCTCTCTGTTCTTTTCTATTGATCTCTATGTCTGTCTTTATTATAATACCACACTGTTTTAATTAGTGTAACTTTGTAGCAATTTTTGAAATCAGGAAGTGTGAGACATCTAATTTTGTTCTTTTTCAAGTTTTTTTTTTTCTATTTTTTTGCTATTTCGGGTTTCCTTGAGATTCCACATGAATTTTAGAATGGATTTTTCTATTTCTGCAGAGTCTGTTTTTGGGGTTTTGTTGGAGATTACACTGAATCTGTAGATCACTTTGGGTAGTAGTCTAAACGATATTGTCTTCTAATCCTTGAACACAGATCTTCCTTTCCATTTATTGGTGTAAGCTTGAGTTCTTTCAGCAACTTGTAGTTTTCAGTGTACAAGTCTTTGCTTTCTTATTAAGTTTATTCATTGGTGTTCTTCATGGTATTTTAAGTGGTATTCTTTTCTTTTTTGTTCATTGTTAGTATATAGGAAAGCAACTGATTTTTGTGAGATGATTTTGTGTCCTGTATCTTTAGTGAGTTTGTTTATTAGTTAACAGGTTTTTGGCAGTCTCTAGGATTTTGTGTGTGTGGGATCATGTTATCAATGAATAGAGATAATTTTACTTGTTTTCCAATTTGGATGCCTTTTAGTTTCTTTTTTTCCCTTATTTCTCTGGCTAGGACTTCTAATACTATAAAAATGAAAGTGGGCACTGCTTTTTTTGTTCCTGGTCTTAGAGGAAATGCCTTCAGTCTCTCACCATCAAGGATGATGTTACCTATGAGCTTTTTGTATATGGCCTTTCGTTTGTTGGGGGTAGTTTCCTTCTATTCTTAGTTTGTTGAGGGTTTTTATCGTGAAGGGGGGTTGACTGTTCTTAAATGCTTTTCCTGCATCCATTAAGATAATCATGTTGGGGTTTTTTTGCCCTTTATTCTGTTAATATGGTATGGTACATTGATCTCTGTATGTCGCACCATTCTTGCATTCTAGGAATAAATCCCTCTTGGCCATAGTGTGTCATCCTTTTAATATGCTGTTGAATTTGTATTGCTGCTATTATGTTGAGGATTTTTGCATCAGGGGTCGTCAGGGGTACTGGTCTGCAGTTTTCTTGTAGTCTGGCTTTGGTGGCCTCATGGGGTGAGTTTAGATATGTTCCCTCTTTGGTTTTTTGGCAGAGATTGAGGAATACTGGTGTTCATTTTTCTTTATGTTTGGTAAAATTAACCATGAAACCATCTGGCCCTAGTCTTTTCCTTGGTGAGAGGCTTTTGGTTACTGACTCAGTCTTCTTACTGGTCCCAGGTCTGTTCCCATTTTCTATTTATGCATGATTTTTAGTAGGGCATGTGTTTCTAGGCACTTAAACATTTCATCTAGATTATCATATTTGTAGATGTACAGTTGGTCATAGTACTGTCTTATAATCCTTTTTATTTCTATAAAAACAGTGTAATGGTCCCCATTTCATTTCTGATTTTAGTTATTTGAGTCTTCTCTATTTCTTTCTTAGTCAGTATAACTTAAAATTATGTCCATTCTGTAAGTCTTTTCAAGGGAAAAGCTCTTGGTTTTGTTAATTTTTTTCCATTGTTTTCCTATTCTCTATTTTGTTTATTTGTGCTCTCTCCTTTATGTAATTCCCTCCCTTTTGCTAGCTTTAGGTTTATTTGTGTTTTCTTTCGAGTTTCTTAAGGTGTAAAGTTAGGTGGTTGATTTAAGATCTTTGTTTTTTAATGTAAATATTTGCAGCTATAGATTTTCCTTTCATCACTGCTTTCACTGCATCCTATAAGTTTTGGTGTGTTGCATTTTTCTTTTCATTTGTCAGGATATGCTCTAGCTTCCCTTGTGACTTCTTCATTAACCCATTGTTGTGGAGTGTGTTTAATTTCCACATACTTGTACATGTCTTTCTGCTGTTGATTTCTAGTTGCATTAAGACTTGTTCTGTGGCCAGCATATATGACCTGTCCTGAAGAATGTTTCTCAAGAATGTACTTGAGAAAATGTGTATCCTGCTTTTGTCAGGTGGAGTGTTCTGCAGTCTGTTAGGTCCCTTTGGTCTGTGGTGTTGTTCAGTCCTCTGGCTCCTTACCAATCTTCTGTTTCATCGTTTTATCCTGTTTTGAAAGTGGAATGTTAACGTCTCCTGCTGTGATTGTAGTTCTGTCAGTTTCTTCAATTTGGTCAAGTGTTTGCATCAGATATTTGAGACTTTGTGTTTGGTGGGTATGTTTATAATTGTATCTTACTGGTTATATGGACTCCTTTACCAAATATAATGCCATTTTTAGTCTCTTCTAACAGTTTTGATATAGTCTATTTTATCTTGTATCCATAAAGCCATTCCTGCTTTCTTCTGATTGTTACTAGTGCGGAGTATCTTTTCCATCCTTTCACTTTCAACCTGTGGTTTTCTCTCTCTTGTAAACCCACTTAGCTTACAGTTTAGCTGGTTGCTCTGATGAAGCTACCACCTCCCCTTCATTGCTGACCTCCAAAGTCCCCATTGTTTTAAAGATGCCTTTAGACTAGAATTTCTCCACCATCAATTTCAAATAAAGTCATTTTCTTTGGGTAGAGCTTTGGAGCACTCTTACCTTATGGTTTACCTCTTTCCCTGAGCAGAATCTTTGAGACGTTGCTCCAGAGCAAGGGGTAGGGACAGTGACCTGATTCTCCTGGAGTGAAAACCCTGCTTTATAGGCAGAGCTTTGGGTGGGAGTAATAGCCTCTGGTCTTCTTGGCTTATGTCTCCCAGCCTGGGACCTTGCCCTATGAGTGGGCTGGGGTGAGAGTGATCAGGGCCCCAATATTTTTGGCCTAGCACAGAGCCTTTGAAATGTGAGTGGGGGCTAGGTGGAGGAAAGGAGCCCCGTGTTGTTGGCCATACTCACCAGAGACGTGGCCTTTGCCACTGGGAGCTGTGGGGACACTGAGAAGTGTTGGTGACCTGCCCATTCTGGTGAAAATGAGGCAGTCTCACTTTCTTGGCCACATTCACTTAGGGTTGGGGAGGTCGTGGTCCTAGTGCCTTAGTCTCTCCCTGCTCTGACATCTAGAAGAATTTTGTGAATAAATGCTTCTTCATTTGCTGTGCACCCTTAGGACAATTTCCAGGGGCTTTAAATCATTCTTTTAAAAAAATTCTCACTAGCTCTGTGTGTTTCATCTGGGAGCAGGTCTGCTGAGCACCTAATCCCTCGGGCCTGGCAGTGGAAGGTCTGGGCTTTGTCTTGAGGGCCGAGGGCAGTGTGTGTGGGCTTCAAAATACCACTTAGGCTGCAATTCAGAGAACAGGACAATTATTTTGGACATCCCTTATTACTGTGCCCACGTTTCATAACTCCGTTGACTCTTCGCAAGAGTAAAACAGGTGAATTTTTATTCCAGGTCAAAGAACTCTTTTCTTCCTTGGGAGTTGAATGTAATGTCTTGGAACTTGATCGAGTTGGTAAGTAGAATGGTTAGTACATCCTGCGTTTATAATGCCAATGAGATTGACTTCTTCGCATTTGCTTTGTTGCATTTTACTCTTGTCTCTTTGAGTTAGCAGGGCTGTTTTTGTCTACATTCGGCCATGCAGAAAACGAATCTCAAATAATTGGTGTAGATTTTTTTATTATATATTTTTCATATTTGGGGGGAGGGAGTGGGAGGAAGATGTATTAGCTGCTGTCTTTGAAGTACTTTACTTTCAAATGTTTGCATTTCAAATATATCTGCTAACTTCCTAGCAAAATAGATTAGGCTGTAATATGTGAAAAGAATCCATCCCTATTTCCTGATTGTATTACCCTTGCGGGTGAACACATTAATTTTTGAGTTCTATACTTTTGAATTCTTGTCATCTGTGCTTGCATTGATCTGATATTAATTGGGCATGTTATACATGCATGTGAATGGCAGGAGTGGGAGATGGAGTGAACAGAAAAATATTTAATCTCTGCCTTCACTGGACTTTACCAACTCCTTTTAGCTAAGTTGCCTTAATATATGAAGTGTTGTTGAATCTTTGAGACTTTTGTAAAGAGTATACCAAATAGGGTAGTCTAAAGTAGTCATGGCCTGCTCATATTCTTAGGGATGGAGGTTATATTATAGACTATGATCATAAAGATATTTCAAATATCATTGTAGGAAATATTTGCTGAGTTATTCCTGTGGAAGCAGACTCTATCTTGATATTTGCTGTTTAAAGATCAAATCTAATCTGTTTGTCGTGGCATAGTCATTGAATTATGCATCAAAATCTAGTTTCACACAGTTTATTTTAAAAGGAATCAGTAGACTGCTCTTCACTCTTTAAGGTTTCCTTTGAAAACCTGGGCGTTTTCCCCTTGAGTCATCATTTCATAAGTTATATAATACGTTCATACGTAACTACCGACTTTTATGGGTATGCACATATGAGCATTTGAGTGTTGTGACACTTCAGTTCATCTCAAAAGGTTTGGAACCCTTTCATTGTTTTAATATATTTAATTTTTTATTCTTCAGATGACGGGGCCGATGTTCAAGAACTACTGTCAGAGATCACTAATCAGAGAACCGTGCCCAATATTTTTGTGAATAAAGTGCATGTGGGTGGATGTGACCGAACTTTCCAGGTAATAATAGTATTATCTGTTCTTAATGCTGTTTGTTTAAATTTTGATTTGAAAAATATTTGAAAGGGGAGAACATGGGTTTTAGGAGTTGTTAAGTCAAAAAGCGTATAGGATGGTTATTAGATAACCTTGGTTGCTTTAAGGGAAATTAGCTTTTCTACCAACTTAGACTTTAGAAGTTGAGTTTTGAGTGAGGTTACCAGACTGTATGTGGCTACTTGGAGCCCTGGTCTCTGGCTCTTGATGGGGAGAGAAACAAGGCCTGTTCCCTTTTTAAGGTTTAGTGACGTTCAATGCTAACATGCTTGTGTAGGGTAAATGTATTGCATGTCAAATCCTGTGGAGCTCTGTAAAGGCTTATGGCCTTCGATTTTTTGGTTCCTAGAATGCAGAAATGAACAGAAATCATCCAGTTAAGCAGTGACAGATAAAAATTGATGTTCATTAAGTAAGGTCTCTGCTTATAACCTGTTACCTTTATTAAAATGCTGCTGTCCTATATTCCTGCAAATGGTAGTATTCAGTATGGTGGTAATCAGTGATTGATAACTCATATTTGAGATTTCAGTTGAAGTTACAGTTCTCTTGGAAAAAAGACTGCATTGTATGTTAATCTGTGACCAGCATAATTGTCTAGTAGAGCATGCTTTATTAGCTCTGGAAGCTGTAACCCAGTTCACGTGGTGGCTTGTACCATAATTAGGGGCCCTAAAGGCCCTCGGCAGTACTAGTCTTGCCAATCTTAACCTGGAAAATGATGTCAGAGGACGAATCTGCAGATGTAGAGGCATCAGTCCTATTTCAAACTGAAAGGCATTTCCTTAAATGGCAGGTGCTTAAGAGACAGATTTTTCTAAGGGCATCTAAAAGTAAGGAGGCCTTTTTAGAATGTGCCAGAAACCTCTGTGGCCACCATCCTTCAGTGGGCCGTGTGGCATCTGCTGAGTCCAGTAGTGACATGGGCCTTCCGTTACGCCTCCCAGGGTAAGCTAGTTCCAGCATGGTTTTTCTAAAGCCAGCATCATGGGATGGAGCACCCATGGGCTTTGCATAAAGAATACTTCTGCTAAGTCACGTGTTGGACCTCTGACCTCATCTAAGCTGCTTCACAAGGAGGGCCAAGTGAACGAGACAGTAGTGTGCAGTACCAACTTGTGACCACTGCTGAAAGGAAAAAGCTAACTGTTTGTGTTGTATAGGAAGTTCACCAGGCAGCTGCAAAAATTTAGGTCGATTTATGGGAAACCATGAAAAAATGTAAAGTGTGTGCCCTGCTGATGGTGCACAGGAGTTGTTTTCAACGTAAAGCCTGATACAGGTGACCAAAATATAGAGGATCTTAAAAAATGGTAGTCAGCCACTTTATTGCATTTGGTTATAATGTTTGGGTGAACAACCCAAGGAAAATAACCTCGGCTGACGTAGGTGTAAAGCCATGATCTCTGGGCTGTCTGATGCACGCTGGACCACCAGGCCGTGACACACACACACAAATACACACACAGACTTGGGCATACATTGTAACTCGTGGGACCTCACGTGAACACCGTCCAAGATAAGTTTATAATTCCAATTTAGATGAATCATAGGTTGACTCTAGATTTTTAGAACAGAAATCGTGCTGATTAAATGTAGGATGCAAAGAAACGGCTTTAAAACAAGTCATGCCCTGCTCTCTCTGGTCAAACCGTAGGCACACCAGAGTGGCCTGTTACAGAAGCTCCTTCAGGAAGACGCGTCGTACGATTTTGACCTCATTGTCCTTGGTGGTGGTTCTGGCGGCCTCGCGTGTGCTCAGGTATGAAAAAAATGAGACCCAAAGATGATTGCCATAAGCATTTCTCCTGCTTCTTTAAAAAAAAAAAAGCTCATTTTGATGTCACCACCCAAGCTTTTATTTTAATAGAAGTATTAAATAAAATAGTATTTTATTTAATAATACAAAGAAGACTGTGTTAGCACAGGACAGTCTTTTCACTTAGGGGGAAGAAAAATGGGATTGTCAGGAAAATAGCAAGCTCTTTACATGTTGCTTACTTTTGTAGGAAGCTGCCATTTTGGGAAAGAAAGTCATGGTGCTGGACTTTGTGGTCCCATCCCCTCAGGGCACCTCCTGGGGTAAGCTGCTTCTCCTGGCTCTTGCGGCTGTCACTGTCCTTGCTCTTTATGTCCATCACTGGCTTTGGGGAGCTCATTTAATTCTCACGACAACCTCAAGAGGTATTATCAGCCTGTTTCACAGGAAAGGAAACAGTCTCAGTGAGTGTAAGGAACTGGCCCAAACTGCATGACAAGGGATGACTTGGGAAGATAATATGAAAATAATTAAGGAAGATGTTGCAAAAAGAAAAAGTTCTATGACCCCCATAGTGCAGACCTTCTGCAAATACAATTTCCGCACACACGCACTAACATTTTCACGTGGTGGCGGTCACAGATTGTACTGTAATGCGCTCGCCTAAGTTTTGTGTCTCTGCATTGACTTCATGACTGACTCTAAAGGCTGCACTGTGGCCCGTGGGGTTGGGAGCATGCTCAGTTCAGTACAGCACAGGTGAGCTTCATGCCCTGTGACTTCGCTGTGGACGTGAGGGCTCACCTTCCCATGTTCCTTTTGTGTTTACAATAGAACACACATGTGTTTTGCTGGTTATCTTCTGTTGGTGCTTCGAACGTGTTCTCTGTGTCTCTGCCCTGTTCTATGCCCTAGAAGGCTGATGGATTGACAGCCTTGCCCTCTGGCTTCTGGGTGGGAGAAATGGGGGCACGTACTGGCGGTGGAGAGTGGAGCTGGGGTCTTCCCCTGGCCCCGTCCCTGCTCTGGCTGCTGGCTGGCTCAGTCTCCCTGTGGAAGGCCACCGCCCCTCTCGTGGCCATCCCTCTCGGGCTGTGTGCTCCCTTGTTGCCCGTGCACCTTCACATGGGGCTGGGGATGGCTCCACTGTCTGGCCTTCCTTGCTCCTCCTGCCCACACTGCGGGAACTATTTTTCTGTAAACTCCCCTCAATTTCCCAGCTTGAGGGTGTCTTCTGTTTCCTCCCAGACCCTGACAAAATACGGAAACTATTTTTTGAAATTCAAAGTTACTCAAAAAGTTTTGGCTTAGAATTTCCTGTAATAAAACTAATCTGCCTTAATTTTTCTCATAATAATCATATGGTGGGTGTACACTGTCTTTTCCTTCCTCCTTCCCTCTTCCCTCTTCCCTCTTTCTCTCCTCCCTTTTGCCTCTCCTGCCTAGAAATATCCTACTTACCTGAACTGGCAGAAAAGACTGTGGTCCAAGAGGGAATTTTTGACCTCTGCCCTGCACAGGGGCACTCGTGCACGACCCATGTGTGTTGTTCTGGATCCAGAGGAGATGTTGCCAAGTAGCTGTGGTAGACCAACTGTTGGCTCAGAGAAGTCAGAGTTACAGAGAGTGAAGGCTAGGCTGGGGTGCTGGCCCTTGGGGTAGTATGTATCTAAATAATCTAAAACAGTTAAGATCCCTTGGTGACATAAATAAAAGTTTTGGGCTCTGTCCCAAGAAAACTATTCAAATGCACGTCCATATTTTTGGCTCATCCTGTGTCTCCTTCACAGACTCTCAGTTAAAAAGTTTGGATCAATCTTTTGTGTGTTATCATAGATTGTGATGGTCCCCCCCAACCATTTGAGCCTGTCATTTCCATGTGTTTTAATAACACCGTTCTGCACACGTGTAAAATGACATGCAGACACACGCGTAGAGGAAACATTAAAACTGTTATTTTCTTTCTCAGGGCTTGGCGGTACTTGTGTAAATGTGGGCTGTATTCCTAAGAAATTGATGCACCAGGCTGCCCTTCTGGGGCAGGCATTAACCGACTCAAGGAAGTTTGGCTGGGAGTATAATCAACAAGGTGGGTAATGATATACAGAGGGACAAGTGCAAAGGCAGGGAAGGTGGGGAGGTGTTGCATACCCCGGAGGAGGATGACAAGGCCTCAGCAAGACTGATGTCAGACTGGATAGTACAAACTGGGTTTATAGGATTTAAGGCACGGAATTGACTGGTGTGGTATCTAGCGGCCATTTTTGTATCATTAGAATGATGTGTGGCGTTTTTAAAAAATTTCATCTGTCTCTCTCCCCAGAAACTTTGATCCAGCAGATCTGTCACAGGCATATTTAATGTTCATAGATGATTCTGATAATTCCAGGTGATTCTGCCTGGCTATCCAGGTCACTGGTGGAGGAGAGCATGAGGGGGAGGAAGGAATCCAGCAGGAGGGACTGAAACGTGGGAAGAAAGTGCAGTGCACTCCTTGAGATAGAGAACACGGGCGGGTCTGCCTGGGGCTGGGCATGGGGGAGGTCAGCGTAATGATTTTGCAGCTGGACCAATTCCCTGTGGACAGATTTCCTCAAGACAGCTCCATGGAGAGCTTTTGGTCAAACTGAGGGCCCTCTGCTTGGCAGTTTAACCTCTGGGTTGTCTTAACTTTCAAGAATCTTTTCCCCTGAATCCTTCATCCTGCATGCTCCTTCACTTAAGGCCCCTTTGGAACACCCTGGTGGAGTTAGGTGTCTGGGCATGGTTTGTGCTCGAGAGAGGTCTGGGCAAGACCTGGGTTTAGAGCCGCAGCATGTAGGTGATGGTTGAAGTCTTAGGGATTGCTGAGATGGGCAGGGGAGAATAAATGGGTGTAATGGAAGACAGACAGAATCCTGAGATATGTTAAATATCTCAGGTGGGTACAGAAAAGGAGGAAAACCAGGAGCTGGGCATGGGGGCGAAGGGAGGGGTGTCGGATTTTTCAGGATGAGGTTTGGGACTTCTGGAGCCTGAAAAGAGAACCAGCGTGTGTGGAGGCCGCAGAAAGGCCCAGTGGACTGGGATCTGAGTCACACACACTTTGGATTGGTTGTTATGTGCGTTGGAGTCTCTTTTTAAAATTAAAAACATTCACATCCTATTTCTAAAATAATCAAGTCCAAGTAGGGAGGAAACACGGAGGCCTCTGGTGGGGAGAAGGCCATGAAGGACGGACCCGCCCGCAGCCTGCCACAGAGGGGGGACTGCACATAGCCAGGCAGGGGTGTGGGTGGCGCGAGATCAGAGAGCCCCTCCATGAGCCAGTGACTCCTTGGTGCAACAGCCTTGCCGCACCCGCTGCCTCTCACTGGGGGCCTGTGCTTTCAGGGTGAGGGGAGGGAGTGACGCCCACACCATGCCCTCTCCCCTGAGGGGCTGCTTAGCTTCTTAAACCCTTCTTAGCGCTTAATATTTCCAAACACTTTCTAATTTCCTTGAGTGGGTAAAATCTTATCATAGAGTCCCCGTAGTTCCCCATACACAAAATGCTTCTAAGTTAATTTTGAGGTGCTATCCTAAGAAATCCCCAGCTAGCCGTCACGTGGAATTTGGGGCTTAGCAGTTTTTTGGCATAAGCTCAAAGAATGGTCAGGCAAAGTCAACAGAATCTGAGAGGCCAGAGGAAGGAAGGAAGGAAAAGCTTATTCTAGGAAATGTGGTAGATTCTTCCCCTCTTGGTGCTGATAAGGAATATAGATTAAAATAAACTACAGATTAGAAATTGAGTATAGAATTTCCAAAGAAAGGGAAGAGGGAAATGTGCAAAGATATGACATGAAACCATAATTTAAAAGAAACAAAAACAACGGACATTAAGGTGGGAGGCGTGAGAGCAGTCTTCTGCATGCCAGAGTAAAGCTGAGTGGGTCAGATTCTCAAGTTGGGTAAACAGCAAGGTTCTTCTGCATGCTTTTGAGACGACACATACCTAAAACCAAAAAAGGTAATTTTTGAATGAAAATATAGGAATCTTAAATTTTAAATAAATATTTTAAATTTCCTGTTTAAAATTAAATACTTGGGAAAATTTTAAATAGATGAGAGAAGATGTATCACGGAAATGCAAACGAAAGTGGCAGTTAATACCAGGTAGGTAGACTGCAGGCAAAGAAATAAAATGTAGGAATTAACAAGTGAGCACCCTTCCCAAAATAGGATTGATGAACAAAACCAAGAGTGTATTTGAAAATACAAATAAAGTAGATGGTTTTGGGAAATCCAATCAAGGAAATAGGAGAAATTCATACAAATATGCAGCATTAGGTGTGAGAAAAGAAATGTAGCTATGGATAGAAAAGAGGTAAATTCAATGTAGAAAAAGAGTACATTGAGAACAGTCCATTCTCTAAGACACCATAGATTTGCAAGTAAATTTTCTCAAATCTTCAAGGAACACTTTGTAATTTAAACTATTACAGAGCTGGGAAAAAGATGGGAATGTTTACCACTTTTTTGGAGGCTGACACAACAATGATATGTAAAGATGGTGTAAAAATAGAAAATTGCAGCCCACGGAAGTGCCAGAACTCTAGCAAAAGCATTAGCCAATCCTCTGCAGCGGTGTCCTAAGTACAGCGGTGCATTCGGGGACGCAGGACGTAGTCAGCATGGGGAAGTCATAGCAGGAGTGCAGGAAATCTACAAGGGCCTGGTTTTGTGCTCCAAAGGCATTTGATAAAAACCTCACATCCAGTCTTGTTCATTAAAGGAACTGTCGGGAAGTCTATATAAGTGGACACTTCCTTTACAAGATGAAGGAAGGTCAGAAGCAAATATTTACTGGAGAAAAGCTTGAGGCATTTGCCTTCAGGTCACAAATGAGACAGGGTTGCCCCCTGCACTGCTAATATCCTCACCATTTTTGTGCACAGAAAGCAAGGATAGGGAGAAAGAGCACACATTTGAAAAGGAGGAAGAAAGAAAATACTGTAAATTTATAGTGTGATTATATACAGTGTTCCTAGAATATGCAGGTGATTGAACTAAAAATATTAGAACTGGTAAGAATTCAGTAAGTTGCTTATAAGACAAATGTGAAAAAATCAATAGGTTTCCTACACCTCAGCAATAATAAGGTAAATATACAGTGAAAAATTGCAACAAAAATGATATAACTTGGAGTAAATTTAGGAAGGTACAAAACAAAAGAATAAAAAGCATAAAAATACGCTGTGATCTTGGAGGGAATGTTTCAATATTGTGATGTCATCATCTCAAAGTGTATTTTTTGTAAGTCCAGGAAAAAGCTCAATTTTCTTTTTCTTTTCATAATGTGACAGTTCATTCTAAAGTTCGTACTGAAAAGTAAACGTGTGAGAATAGCTTTGCCACTGTTGAGAAAGTATAGAAGGGGGACTTCTCCCACAGTATTTAGTAGTGATCCTGTGCGGACTAACAGGTCGTAAAAACAGAGCAGCAGGCTCCACAGTGCCGGTCCAGAGACTTGCCCTCTGAGTCTCTCGGAGCTTTGTAACTGTATGGTTCTGAGGTCCCTCCCTGATTCCATAGGTGTGTGGTGGGTCCTAGGTTTGTATATTTAAACATGCTGCCCAGGGGGTCCTGATATGCAGCGCTGTTTGGGAACCTCCAATACAGAATGTCTTTTACAAGAACCAGAAACAAAAGGACACAGGACGTGTAACTTTAACTGACAAGGTCCTTGGGATAAGTGGTTCTCTGAGGGCTGGAAGAAAAGCTTTTCTGGGGGAGCATGGAGGGGCTGTCTCAGGATGTGGGGGTATGTGCCATTTTGGAGAGGGTCGCAGCCTCCTGAGATCATGGCTTGGTGGGCAGGTAATGTGACTGCCAGCATGACCATCTGGATTGCAAAATCAGATTGCTGTACCTGGCATCCTAGAAACAGTGATGGGACATCCAGGCCGTAAATATGTTCACAGTGGCCAAGCCTCTCTGTGTACTATAACATCGCATGTCCCCACTGAGTAGTGGGGCCTTTCTTGAGAGTGCTAGATGGGGTGAGTCTCCAGGTGTGAGCAGATGGCGAACCCTCCGTTGGCTGGGTTTGTCTTCAGGGATCTTGAGGACAACCCTTGCCCCTAGGTCTTATAAACACAGTGTTACATGGAGACTGATGTCTCCTTTGGGAACCAGCATCAGCAGGTGAGGTGAATGCCAAGAAGTAAATCCCTTAGGAGATAGAAGGGTAATGAGGAATCCTGATTCTTTCAACTCCCAACCAACTTCTGCAGGAAATGGATAAACCTCTTACTACCTACCAGTGGAGGGCGACAGTGAGCACTAACCACATCTATTGTCAAGAAATGTAGGATATTCACTATCATACCACCACCACCACCATGTGAACCGAATGGGGTTAGCTCAGGCCATTCTGGGTAGCAGATGTGCAGGGTGCAGCGACCTAGGCCCTGTTTCCCTTCGCATTCCCAAGGCCACATGCAACAGGCCCACAGCGTGGAAGTGTCCTTGGGGTGCTCCTGACTGCACAGTTGTCCTGCCTTGTGACACCGTGGGCCCGGCTGTAGGACGGCCAGGTCTCCCATTTCTTTTCTCCATAGATTTTTTTTCTTCTTTACAGAACTCTGCTGTGTGCATATGCTTTGTAATATAGAAGAGGAAGAGGGTACACCACAACGGGCATAAAAAAGATTTAAGCTGCTAATTGTGTTCTGCTCACTTGTTGATTCTTAAAGCCGCATATAGGATGGCTCAAGTGTGGTTGTATATAATTGACCAGTAAGAATAAAATGTATGTTGCGCCTCCACCCTGGTTATTTATTTTCAGTGAAGCACAACTGGGAGACCATGACAGAAGCGATTCAAAACCACATCAGCTCTCTAAATTGGGGTTATAGATTGACTTTGAGGGAGAAGTCTGTGGCCTACATCAATTCCTATGGAGAATTTGTCGAGCATCATAAAATAAAGGTACCATTTGAATGTTTTGTCTTGTTCATTGCTTTTCCTTCCTACTGCTTGTACTTGCCTTGAGCTAAAATTCCATGTTGCATGTTAAGGCCTGTAGCTGGTATACGTGAGGGTGCACTTGGCTGCACGTGCACATGCAGTTCCCCATTTGTTGGTTCCACGTCTCTGGCTAAATTGAAGACACTGCCTTTTTTTTAATTAATTAATTTTTTTATTAAGGTATTATTGATATACACTCTTAGGAAGGTTTCACATGAAAAAACAATGTGGTTACTACATTTACATGTATAATCAAGTCCCCACCCATACCCAAATGCAGTCACTGTCCACCAGTGTAGTAAGATGCCACAGATTCACTGTTTGCCTTCTCTGTGCTACACTGTTTTCCCTGTGATTCCCCATACCATGTGTACCAAACATAATACCCCTCAATCCCCTTCTCCCACCCTCTCCACCTGCCTTCCCATACCCCTCCCCTTTGGTAACCACTAGTTTCTTCTTGCACTCTCTGAGTCTGCTGCTATTTTGTTCCTTCAGTTTTGCTTCATTGTTATACTCCACAAATGAGGGAAATCATTTGGTACTTGTCTTTCTCCGCCTGGCTTATTTCACTGAGCATAATATCCTCCAGCTCCATCCATGTTTTTGCAAATGGTAAGGTTTGTTTGTTTCTTATGGCTGAATAGTATTGGATTGTGTATATGTACCACATCTTCTTTATCCATTCATCTACTGATGGACACTTAGGTTGCTTCCATATCTTGGCTATTGTAAAAACTGCTGCAGTAAACATAGGGGGGCATATGTCTTTTTGAATTTGAGAAGTTGTATTCTTTGGGTAAATTCCAAGGAGTGGGATTCCAGGGTCAAATGGTATTTCTATTTTGAGTTTTTTGAGGAACCTCCATATTGCTTTCCACAATGGTTGAACTAGCTTACATTCCCACCAACAGTGTAGGAGGGCTCCCCTTTCTCCACATCCTCGCCAGCATTTGTTGTTCTTAGTCTTTTGGATGCTGACCATCCTTACTGGTGTGAGGTGATATCTCATTATGGTTTTAATTTGCATTTCCCTGATGATTAGTCATGTGGAGCATCTTTTCATGTGTCTGTTGGCCATCTGAATTTCTTTGGAGAACTGTCTCTTCATATCCTCTGCCCATTTTTTAATCAGGTTATTTGCTTTTTGGGTGTTGAGGCATGTAAGTTCTTAGTATATTTTGGATGTTAACCCCTTGTCGGATATGTCATTTACAAATGTATTCCCCCACACTGTAGGATGCCTTTTTGTTCTGTTGATGGTGTCCTTTGCCGTACAGAAACTTTTTAGTTTGATATAGTCCCATGAGTTCATTTTTGCTTTTGTTTCCCTGGCTCAAGCAGATGCGTTCAGGAAGAAGTTGCTTATGCTTATATTGAGGAGATTTTTGCCTATGTTGTGTTCTAAGAATTTTATGGTTTCATGACTTACATTCAGGTCCTTGATCCATTTTGAGTTTACTTTTGTGTATGGGGTTAAACAGTAATCCAGTTTCATTCTCATACATGTAGCTGTCCAGTTTTGCCAATAGCAGCTTTTGAAGGGGCTGTCATTTCTCCATTGTATATCCATGGCTCCTTTATCATATATTAATTGACCATATATGGTTGGGTTCATATCTGGGCTCTCTGTTCTGTTCCACTGGTACATGGGTCTGTTCTTGTGCGAGTACCAAATTGTCTTCATTACTGTAGCTTTGTAGTAGAGCTTGAAGTCAGGGAGCATAATTCCCCCTGCTTTATTCTTCTTTCTCAAGATTGCTTTGGCTATTTGGGGTCTTTTGTGGTTCCATATGAATTTTAGAACTATTTGCTCTAGTTCATTGAAGAATGCTGTAGGTATTTTGATAGGGATTGCATTGAATCTGTAGACTGCATTAGGCAGGATGGCCATTTTGACAATATTAATTCTTCCTAGCCAAGAGCCTGGGATGAATTTCCATTTATTAGTGTCCTCTTTAGTTTCTCTTCAGAGTGTCTTGTAGTTTTTAGGCTATTCTCACTTCCTTGGTTAGGTTTATTCCTAGGTACTTTATTCTTTTTGATGCAATTGTGAATGGAATTGTTTTCCTGATTTCTCTTGTTGCTAGTTCATCGTTAGTGTATAGGAATGCAACAGATTTCTGCGTATTAATTTTGTATCCCACAACTTTACTGAGTTCAGATATTAGATCTAGCAGTTGTGGACTGGATTCTTTAGGGTTTTTTATGTGCAATATCATGTCATCTGCAAACAGGGACAGTTTGAGTTCTTCCTTGCCAATATGGATGCCTTTTATTTCTTTGTGTTGTCTGATTGCTGTGGCTAGGACCTCCAGAACTGTGTTGAATAGAAGTGGGGAGAGTGGGCATCCTTGTCTTGTTCCCGATCTTAAAGGAAAAGCTTTCAGCTTCTCGCTGTTAAGTATAATGCAGGCTGCGGGTTTGTCATATATGGCCTTTATTATGTTGAGGTACTTCCCCTCTGTACCCATTTTGTTGAGAATTTTTATCATGAATGGATGTTGAATTTTGGCAAATGCTTTTTCAGCATCTATGGAGATGATCCTGTGGTTTTTGTCCTTTTTGTTGATGTAGTGGATGATGTTGATGGATTTTTGAATGTTGTACTGTCCTTACATCCCTGGGATGAATCCCACTTAATCATGATGGATGATCTTTGTGATGTATTTTTGAATTCGGTTTGCTAATATTTTGTTGAGTATTTTTGCATCTATGTTCATCAGGTATATTGGTCTGTAATTTCCTTTTTTTGTGATGTCTTTGCCTGGTTTTGGTATTAGAGTGATGTTGGCCTCATAGAATGAGTTTGGGGGTATTCCCTCCTCTTCTACTTTTTGGAAAACTTTACTGAGGATGGGTATTGGGTCTTCTCTAAATGTTTGATAAAATTCAGCATTGAAACCATCTGGTCTAGGAGTTTTGTTCTTAGGTAGGTTTTTGATTACCAGTTCAATTTCTTTGCTGGTAATTGGTCTATTCAGATTTTCTGTTTCTTTCTGGGTCAGCCTAGGAAGGTTGTATTTTTCTAGAAAGTTGTCCATTTCTTCTAGGTTAACCAGTTTGTTAGCATATAATTTTTCATAGTACTCTCTAATAGTTCTTTGTATTTCTGTGGTGTCTGTAGTGATTTTTCCTTTCTCATTTCTGATTCTGTTTATGTGTTAGACAATTTTTTCTTGATAAATCTGGCTAGGGGTTTATCTATTTTGTTTATTTTCTCCAAGAACCAGCGCCTGCTTTCATTGATTCTTTGTATTGTTTTATTCTTCTCAATTTTATTTATTTCTGCTTTAATCTTTATTATGTCCCTTGCCGGGTAGAGTGTTCTTGGTTCAAGGCCCTTCTGCTTCATTGCATTAAAAATATCATGCCACTCCCTTCTGGCCTGTAAGGTTTCTGTTGAGAAGTCTGATGATAGCCTGATGGGTTTTCCTTGGTATGTCATCTTTTTTCTCTCTAGCTGCTTTTAAAAGTCTGTCTTTATCCTTGATCTTTGCCATTTTAATTATTGTATGTCTGATGTTGTCTTCCTGGGGTCCCTTGTGTTGGGAGATCTGTGCAGCTACATGGCCTGAGAGACTATCTCTTTTCTAGATTGGGGAAGTTTTCAGCAATTACCTCCTCAATGACACTTTCTATCCCTTTTTCGCTCTCTTCTTCTTCTGGTACCCCTATAAAGCGAATATTGTTGCGTTTGGATTGGTCACACAGTTCTCTCAATGTTCTTTCATTGTTAGATATCCTTTTTTCTTTCTGTGCCTCAGCTTCTTTGTATTCCTCTTCTCTAATTTCTATTCCATTTGCTGTCTCTTCTACTACATCTAATCTGCTTTTAAATCCCTCCATTGTTTGTTGCATTTCAGTTATGGAATTTCTTAATGATTGAATCTCTGTCTTTAATTCGTCCCTGAGTTCTTGAATATTTTTCTGTACTTTCATAAGCATGTTTATAATTTTTATTTTGAACTCTCTTTCAGGAATATTGGTGAGTTCGATTTCATTTGGCCCTCTTTCTGCAGTTTGTGAGATTTTGGTCTGAACCATGTTCTTTTTTCATTTCATATTTCTGTGTGGTTCCCACTAGTGCACAGAATTCCTATATCTGGAGCTGCTCAGCCCCTGGAGTGAGGTTGTCGGTCATAGGGGATTGGAGCTGGTACTCTGTTTTGTGATGTCTGCTCTGTTCATGAGGTCCGTTTGCAGTCTGGTTCAGCCTTCTTTCTTGTTGCTCTCACGCCGCCATCTTGCAAGTCTATCTTCATCGTTATTCTTGAAGAGAAAATATTTAGACTAAACACTTCCATGCTCAAAATTTTAGCCCTGTAACTCTTTTAAAAATGAAGCCTTAACTAGAACTATAATATATAATTCATAATAGCGTTAATAAGACTGGTATCAGAATGAGTGTATTTTATAAATTTATGTTTGTAATGTATTTCATGTATTTTTTACAGTTTGAATACATAAGGAAAATGAGATCCATTTTGATGATTTAAAATTGGGTTTATGAAAGGCAGTCAAATACTATCTTCAAGATGTGGTTCATTGTTGTACTTGGCCCTTGTAGCCCAGAGTATGATGATGTTGACAGAATCTGAGGTTATCTTGTAGTCATTTGTTACCTCTAGAACTGTGTGGGTGGTCCAGGGAATGCTGCCCCTTCAAAACCGTATGTGGTCCAGTTTGATTTACATCAGTCACATGAAAATAACAGTAAATACAAGCCAGTTAGTCTTATTCCTCAAACTGCACTATGCCTGCACAGCTGGCTGAATAAGGTGATCGTTCCCAGCCCACCACCTCTTCATTTAGCCAAACCTGTGTCTCCTCGTTTAGCAGAGTGATCCAGCCTCTCTAGTTGCTCCATCTAGAAACTTCTGGTTCCTCCGACTTCCTCTACAGCCTGAGCTGGTGTATCTGTTTCTGGGTCCTCCTTCGCAGGTGCCTGTCTCCAGGCTGCTCTCCCTCTGTCCCTCGGTTTAAACCACCCTGTTTAAGCACCTTCGTTGGTTTCTTAATTTTTTTTAATGAAAATATATTTATGATTTGCTTGTATAATTGGAAATAAACAAACAATAAGGAACTTTTGTGGGTTCCCCATAGCCTACATTTTAAGGATGGCATCTAAAGATCTTTACATTTGACAGTAAACTGTTCCACTTCACCGGGACTCGGACCCTCCTTTCCTGTCACTTTCTGGCCACTTGCTGTTCCCCGGATACCAGCTACTTCTACACCCATGTGCTTTTATACATTCTGTTCTCTCTTTAGGATTCCATTTGTCTCAGATCATGTCACTTTCTCATCTCGACTTGAAATATCACCACCTTGGAGCCATCCTTGACTGGCCGTCCAGTCCCCTACTCTACCTCTACTATACTCTTTTGGTTAATGTTCTATGAAGATCTCTATTCTCGGTGTTGGTGCATCATTATTTTGTGTGTTGGTCCTTGTTGAATGGGGAGCTCCACAAGGACCGTCACTAGTTCCGTGTGTCTGACGCTCTATAGTGTTTGTTGAAGAAATGAAATGTACTTTTCTTTTTTTAAGGCAACCAATAGAAAAGGACAGGAAACTTGTTATACAGCTGCAAAATTTGTCATAGCAACAGGTGAAAGGCCACGGTATTTAGGAATCCCAGGAGATAAAGAATACTGCATTACTAGGTAAGATTAAATAGACTGTTTTAACTGTAATCTGTTTCTATTTCCAATTTATTTATGCCCTGTCTTATTTCACAAGAGATGAATTGATAACAAAAATACAACACAAGAAGCTAAGTCGTTAATATAATGAATCAAAGAGAAAATAAGATTAGGTAAATAGTAATGTCAAATTTATGCAGAAAAATGATCTGTATGTCTCTAGGTGATTGCTCAAAGTGGTCTGGGAATTTGGCTCTAACCTTCCTAGAGGCCGAAACAATGAAGTAAATACAATTAACTGGGGGTTAGTGTCTGTATGATCATAATGAACCAGTTGGTCAGGAGCAACACAGCTGCTCCTAATACTGAGGTCTAATAGGGATCTCCCCTGGTGGTGGTGAAGAGGACATTGATGACAGAGTATAAAGACTTTCAAACTTTTGACCAGATGCACATTAAGAAATCCATTTTTTGTTGTACTGCTGTTCAAGTGACTGCACACACACACCAAAACAGTATTTCCTTTTATCACATATAATGTAGTCTGATATTTTCTATTCTACTTATTTTAGTCTTTATTTGTGATCTACAATAATTTGATTTTGAAGAAACCGAGGTACAGTCCACTCCCCAGCAAACACTGTCACAAACTCCAAAGGGCCTCTTACCCTACTGTTGCTTTGTCCAAGCTCCAAATTGCAGGTCAGCCAATGAGAGACCATGATACATCAAAACCTGAATAGCTCATTTCATCTTTATTGCGTTTATTTTTCAGCGATGACCTTTTTTCTCTGCCTTACTGCCCTGGCAAGACGTTAGTAGTGGGTGCGTCTTATGTTGCCCTGGAATGTGCGGGGTTTCTCGCTGGCCTTGGCTTAGATGTCACAATTATGGTGCGCTCAATCCTTCTCCGTGGCTTTGATCAAGAAATGGCAGAGAAAGTGGGTTCCTACATGGAACAATATGGTGTTAAGTTCATAAGAAAATTTGTGCCTGTGATGGTAAGTCTGAATGACATTTGGAGTTCCATTTATTGTCTTTTACTCTTCTCTTTAGCTTTTGATTTTACCCCTCTTTACTTCATTTCATTAAATAAATTAGTCTGTACTCAATATTGAGACCTTAAAGACCGTGTCCCACCCCTAGATTACAAAGCCAACCCCCATTAGTCCCACCCTCCTCCTCCTCCACTGTGGAGAAGGTGTCCTTGCTCTCCTCAGGCCTGGGACCTATTTTTGTCACACCTCACCTTTCACGGACACCCAACACCAGTGGGTCATTTTCTCTCCCTTCCATCATCTCCCCAGTGTCCTCATTTTTAAACAAATAAGCCCTCCCTTCTCTCTGTCTTTCTGGCTAGGTCCCATTTTTCTTTTTCCCTTTATAAGGAAACTTCTACACATATTACTTCTAATTTCTTGCCTCCATTTCCCACTTCAGCTAACTCTCAGCTGCGTCCATCCCTGCTACACCTTTAATATTGCCTGTCAGGTTTGTAGCAGACTCTGTGGTCACATCTCTGTCCTTGTCTTACTGGATCTCTGGGCAGCATGAGGTGCACACACACATGTATACTTGCACACGTGTACACCCTATTATTCGTTTATTTTCTGTCATCTTTAGATGCAGTTGTTACATTATTTATCCTTACTAGGTTCAACAGTTGGAGAAAGGTTCACCTGGAAAGCTGAAAGTAGTGGCTAAATCCACTGAGGGACCAGAAACTATGGAAGGAGTATACAACACAGTAAGTCTGTTTTATAAGCAGTTAAGTGGTTGAACATGCTCATAAACTACCACAGATGAAGCTTATAGAAAAACTGTATCAGGCTTAACATGTTTTTGGGTCTTTGTAAGAGTATAATAAATCTGAAAGGCAGTTGGCTGTTGACATTTGACAGTTTTCAGTGGTACGTGGAGAGTGTCAGGTAAAATCATGTGTATGTGTAACTGTACAGAACAAAATCTGGAAGCAGAGCCACCCAAGTGTATACATGTTTATTTACTTCTGGGGAATTAGATACCTTGTACATTTCTGCATTTGAATGTTTTTGCAGTGAACATTGAATGTATCTTATACTCAAAAACAAGAAGATACTTTCATTTTCAAAAACAATATGAACTTTCCAAATAATGTGAATAGTCCACGGGCTGCTTTGGGCGGCAACAAATCGAATTTAAACTGATGATGCTTGGTTGCAAGATTTCCTGTAAACTGGCTTATAGTTTAGATGTAAACTGCTCATTTATATTTTATGTACTTATATGTGGGTTTCTTTTTTTTTTACTTAAAAAAGTAAATAATATTGAGAGGATCAACAGGACCAAAAAATACACAAGGAAGCCACAAAGTCAGTCCCTGTTGCAGTTTCGGTCCGGATTGTGCTGGTGTATGAATCTACTGGGAACACTTAATCCTTTGCCGTGTTTAGTCTTCATGCATGAACACTGTATATCTGCCCTTTAACTTAGGCCATCTTAAATGATTCCCAGGAAAGATAATCAATTTTTCTATAGAGATCAAGACCATCTTCTGTCAGATTTATTCCTAGGTACTTACCTATTTGTATATAGTTATGAATTGTATTTTTTGGGAAAATGTCATCGTCTTTGTTGTTGATTTATAGAAATGCTGCCGATTTGTGTGTTTTGATTTAGTATTCAGTAATCTTGCTAAACTCATTTTTTGGTAATTTACCCTTAGGTTATTTTGGATTTTCTTTGTATGTATTCATATTATTTGTGAGTAACAACTGTTTTGTTTCCTCCTTTCCTCTCTTCCTTTTTATCTCTTGGATAAGCGCACCAGCTGGGACTTCCAGTACAGTGTTAACAAGAAATGGGAATGAAAGGCACACTTGTCTTGTTCTCAGTATCGAGGGAAAGATTTTAGTATTTCTTCACTAAAACGTAATGTTTTCTATAGGTTTTTAGTAGACGTTCTTAATCAAGCTAAATAAATTCTTTTCTATTTCTTACTAAGTTTTACGGTTTATTTATTAATTTTTTTAAATGCAGAGTGGATATTCAGTTGTAATGGTGTTTCTTTTGTAGCTGTTGATAATCAAAAATTTTTTCTTTAATTGGGTATTGTGTTGAATTACACTGATTTTCTAATGTTCTTTAGAACTTATGTTCCTGGTGTCAGCCCACTTGGTAATGGTCCTTTTTATGTGCTGCTGAATTTGACTACATAGAATTTTTGCATCTCCATTTACAAATCATACTGGCTTACAGTTTTTCACGTATTGAACTTTTCAGATGTGGGTATTAAGGTTAGCTCATGAAAGAAGTTGGGGTATATTCCTTCTTTTTTTATTCTCTGAAAGCATTTATATAATGTTAGAATTGGTTCTTTGTGTATTTGATAGAATTCACTGATGCAACGATCTGGGCCTAGGATTTTTCTATGGATACAAATATTTGACCACTGATTGAATTTCCTTAACAAAGACCTTTTAGGGCTTTCCATTTTTCTCTTGACTTGCTTTTGATTAGTTATATTTTTCTAGGAATTAGTCCATTTCATCTAGTTTATCAAATATATTGGTATAAAGTTGTTCATAATATCTAAATTTGTAAATTACTTATTTTTGTAATGAGGCTAATTTAAATACAGTGAAATGCACAGATCTTAGGTGTCTGGTCCCATTGGGTTTGACAAATGCACATGTTCATATAAT
This sequence comes from Smutsia gigantea, assembly GCA_032199065.1. NCBI lineage: Eukaryota > Metazoa > Chordata > Mammalia > Pholidota > Manidae > Smutsia > Smutsia gigantea. The sequence goes on along the minus strand of JAVSCE010005358.1, from coordinate 70,423 downwards.
CACACTCATTTGAAGGTAACAGAATCTTCCTGTGAGTTCAGAAAGGTCTCTTGTGTCCATTCCCTCTCCCTGAACCCAAGCAACCGTATTCTGAGCTGTCACCCCTGACTGGTTTTACTTGTTCTAGACATCACAGGGTTGGAGTCATGTGATCTGTACTCCTTGGTGTCTGGCTTAGGATTCATCCATGTCATGTACATTAGTGGTTCTTATTAGGTACAAGTTGTAGAATGTAGAGTTGTATGAATGTAACACACTTTATTCGTTTTCCTGTGGATGGGTGCCCAGGTTGTTTGCAGTTTTGTGGGGCGTTGGGGGTAGTGACTAAAATTGCTAAGCAGATTCCTTGCATAAGGCCTTTTGTGGACATGTATTTTCATTTCTCATGGGAAAACACCTAGGTGTGACATGGCTTCGTCATAGGATAGCTCCCATGTTTAACTTGTTGAGGAACTGCCTAACAGCTTCCAAATGATTTTATCATTTTGTATTTCCACCAGCTGTGCATGACGGTTTTGAGTTCCATATCCTCACCACCATGTGGGGTTGTCCAGCTTTTCCATCCAGGCCAGTGTGGTGCACGTGTAATGCTATCTTACAGTTGTAGTTTGCGTCTTCCTGATGACTAATCATGTTGAGCAATTTTTCGTGTGTTTGTCGGCCATTTGTATGTCTTCCTTTATGAAGTATCTGTTCATATCTTTGGCCCATTTTTGTTCGGTTGTTTGAATTTTTATTCCTGAATTGCAGATGTTCTGTATACAAATTTTGGATATAGTCCCTTTTCAGATATATGTATTGTGAATATTTTCTTCCCATCTGTGACTTGCCTATTTATTTATTTTTTATGGCATCTTTTGATGAGCAGTAGTTTAAAATTTTTTATGAAGTCCACTTTAGCAGTTTTTTGTGTTATGGCTCATGTTTTCTTTGTGCTCTAGGAATCTTTACTTACCCAAAGGTTGTGAAGATAGTCACCTTTATTTTCTTCTTGAAGCTTTTTAATTTGCGGTAATCCGTCTTGAATTAATTTGTTTATAGTGTGAGGTGGGAAGAGAGGGCCTTTGTCTTCCACATGGTACCCAGTACCATCCGTTGGAAAGACTGAATTGCTTTGGTGCCTTTGCTGAACCATTTACCTGTGTGTCTGTTCCTACACTCTTTTCCCCGTTGGCCATTTGTCTCCTTTGACCAGTACACACTGTTTTGATTACTGAAGCTTTATAGTAAATCTTAGACCAGGTAGAGTAAGTCCCCCAACTTTGTTTAGGTTCTGTACATTTCCGTATGAATTTTAAAAACAGCTCGCCAAGTTCTACCCAAAAGAAGCCTGCTGGGATTTGGATTGGGGTTGTATCAGTTATATAGATGAGTTTGGAATAACTGACATCTTAACAGTGTTTACTTTTCCGTGCACAAACTTCATGGATCTTTCCATTTGTTTACATGTTCTTTAGTTTCTCTCAGAGGTCTTTTGTGTATTTTGCTTAATTTATCTCTAAGTATCTCATGTTTCTAAGCTATTGTAAATGTTATTTAAAAATTTTTAATTTTCAGTGATTAGATTCGCTGGTAGTACATAGAAATACAAATAATTTTTGTAATTCAGGCTTGTAGATTCTTAGGAGGTTTGTCTACATGTTCAAACCAGTTTTGTTTCTTCTTTCTAATCTACATGCTTTTAATTTCTTTTTCTTGCCTTGTCACACTGGTTAAGACCTCCAGTACAATGCTGAATGGCAGCTGTGGGGGGTGGGCATCCTCATCTTGCTCTGATCTCGGAGGTGATGTAGTTGGTCTTTTATCATTGCCAGGATGTACACTTAGGTTTTTTATGGATGCCTTTTATCAGGTTGGGGAAGTTTTCTTTTAATCTTAGTGTGCTGTGCTGAGGATTTAATTAAATCCTCAAAGGATGTTAAGTTTTGTCAAATGCTTTTTCCATGTCTGTGGGATGATTAAATTGTGCCTTCATTTGGTTAATATGATTGATTACATTGATTGACTTTTGCATATTAAACCAAATTTGTATTTTCAGGACAAACCCTGTTTGGTCATGATCAATGTCCTTTGCATATATTGTTGTTAACATTTTATTTGTTAACATTTTGTTAAGAATTCTGCATCTGTGTGTATGAGGAGTATTGGCTTATACCTTCAGTGTCCTTGTTTGATTTTTGTGTCAGTTGTGTACACTGGCCTTATGAAAAAGAGTTAGGAAGTTTCCCCTCCCCTTTTCTCTGGAGGAGTTTGTGTACCATCAGTATCATTTCTTAGTTAAGTTTCGATAGACTTTACCCAGTGAAGTCATCTGGGTCTTCATTTACAAAGTTTATAAATTGTCAATTCAGTTTTAATGAGTGTAAGGTGTGTTAGTCTGCTAGGATTTCCATAAAAACGCACCACAGACTGGGTGGCTTAGGCAATGAAAATTTAGTCTCTCACAGTTCCGAAGTCTGGAAGTCTGAGGTGAGGGTGTCAGCAGGCCTGGTGTCTCCTGAGGCCTCCCTCCTTGGCTTGCAAGTGCCACCTTCTCCCTGTGCCCTCAGATGGTGGCCCCTCTGTGTATGACCATGTCCTAATCTCCTCCTTTTATGAGGGCACCAGTCATTAGACATAAGGACACCTGGATTAGGGCCACCTGAATGCCTCATTTTACCTTAATTACCTCCTTGAAGTCCAGTCTCCAAATAGTCAGAATCTGAAGTACTGGGGGTTAGGACTTCAACATACGAATTTGGGGAGGGATAACTAATTTAGCACATAGCATAAGGTTATTCAAATTTGTGTATGTAAGCTTGGTAAATTGTGTCAAGAAATCCATTTCTTCTAAGCTGTCAAGTTTTTTGTCATAGGATGTTCATAATATTTGTTACTATCCTTTCATTGTCTGAAGGGCCTGTATTGATGTTCCCTCTTTCATTCCTGATATTGGTAATTTGTGTTTTTGATCTCTTTCTAAATACAGGTTTTGTTAGCAGTTGGTCGTGACTCCTGTACGAGGAAAATAGGCTTGGAGAAGATTGGTGTCAAAATCAATGAGCAGTAAGTACACATTGGGGTCCTTGCATTATTGCTGCGGAAAGCAAGATCACCTCTTGGAAATTCTCACTGAATTACTAAGATGTAAAATTTTAATGCTTTCAGTTTATTTTATAGTCAGTACTATGCCAGTTGTGCATTATCAATATTTTCATTGATCTGTTAGTAACTATTGTGTGCCTTAAAGAGTTTATGCATTAAACAGTGGTTTTAAAAAATAAATTGTGGAAATGTATTCACTCACTCTGATTTAGAGTGAATTTTCACGTCCTTGGTCAGGCAATCAGAAATATTTCAAAGCTCTCAGAGTGACTCTGGGGGAAATCTGGAGATATCCTTGGCATCCAAACAGTGACCATGATTTCACCAACCAGAAAGGCGTTTCCTTTTGGAGCGCCAGAAACACTATTGCTTGAAGCCATTGGTCTTGTAGACGGTGACGTGAGGTGCATCAGTTCTGAAAGGGAGGACTTGGCCTCGGTGTATTTCCTCTTCTTCTCCTGGAATAGTGTTAGTCATCCAGCAGGATAGAGTTAGTCATTTGTTTCTTCCCTTTCCAAAATCTAATAGGAGTGGCAAAATACCAGTAAACGATGTGGAGCAGACCAACGTGCCCTATGTTTACGCTATTGGAGATATTCTGGAGGGTAAAATCGAGCTCACTCCTGTTGCCGTACAGGCAGGCAAGCTGCTAGCTCGAAGACTTTTTGGGGGCCATTTGGAAAAGGTAAGTCTCTTACTGTTGTTTTTGAGATAATCTCTGAATCAAAATTATGATTAAGATAAATCACACAAATAACCCTTGTGTGCTTATTTTGGAAGTAAAGGATTCCTCACAGATCAGTTATTTGCAGTTGACTTAGTATTTACTAATGGTTTTCTGCAAACAGTCTTTGAGTGTCTGCTATGTGCAAGATGCTACTGTGGGTGACACACAAGGGCTTGGCACGGTGCCAGTGCCCAGGGACTTCCAAGTAGGTGGCAGTCATGAGTGGGACAAGCGGTGGCTAGTTCTAACACATGGGGCTGGTGAAGGCATTCTAGGTGGATGGTCACACTGTCGTGGAGTGGGAGGGGCACCCTGCATGGATCGGGTGCTGACCCTGGCTCAGTGGCTGTGGGGCGTAGCCAGTCCTGGGGCAGTGAGCAGCCTCTCAGGAGTTCCCAGCTGGTGGAGGGTATGCTTTGCCCCATGGAGAATGCTGTGGGTGAGTGGGGGTCTTGGTGGATGAGGGGTGACTGGGGCCGGGGCTCTGCCACATTGTTGGTGGAGGCCAGGAACACCATGCATTCTGTCCCACACAAAGGACTGTCCCGTCCACAGTACTTACCGCATTCTGGGGTGTGTGCACACAGAGCAATGGGTGACATAGGAGAGCAGTGGGAATGAGGCTGGAAAATTGATATAGATACCAGGTCATCAAAACTGTCATATTGCCATAAAGAATTGGTATGGCCTTAGAACGATGTCATACCACAGAAGGATAGTATCACCTATATTAACCTTTCACCCAGATGCCCTGGTTATTAACATTTTGCTATTTTTGTTCTTTATCGCCTTTTCTGCATATGTATATGTAGAATGAGTGTACATTTTTTTGCTAAGCTTTTTGAAATAAGTGGCAGACATCAATGACGTTTGCCCCTAAATACTTCAGTATGTATCTCCTAAGAACAAGGATATTCACCTCCATAACCACAATGCCATTGCAAAACTGAGAAATTCAACAGAAACATGGTGAATGTCCAGATTTCCTCAGTTGTCCAGGAAGTGTGTGAGTGCTTGTGTGTTTTGCCTCTTCTAACTCTTAAGATCTGATAACAGTTCCCTGCCTCTATTTACCGGTTGGTGTTTTACTTTTCATGGCTTTGATTTGAGGTGAATCCGGGCTACTTCTGTAGAGTACCCCACAGTCTGAATTTCTGATTGTCTCTGCATGATGAGGTTCAGGAGACAACACGTTTGGGACATGTGTTCTTCAGAAGGGATGCTGGGCGCTGCTTACATCATCCCCCGGGTGCCTCATAAGGTTGCAGGTGAAGACCTTGTGGATTCATGGGGGCACTGGTGGATGAGGGGCAGCGAGGGCGTGGTTCTGCTTGCTTTAGTGGTGGGGCCAGGAGGGCTGAACGCACAGAGCAGTGTCCCATCTGCAGTGGAGCAGCATTTTGAGGTGGAGGGAGTGGAGCTGTTGCCTGCTGCTTTAAGTGGTTCAGCATATGGCCATGGGGCCGAGGGAGCGGAAGACAGCAGTGCGTCAGGGAATGAGAAGAGAGAGGTTAAAGTACAGGACTGAAGGGAGGCAACAGGCTGGGCAAGATGGAGCCAGGGCCAGGTAGGAGGTAGTCTAGGGTGTGGAGAGGTGTCTAGGTGAAAGGGGAGAAAGGTGAGGGATTCCCTGTTGATTTTTCTTAATTGGTGTGAAACAGAGAGCACAGAGGCTCTGTTGAGAAAGAGGCTCCCCTGCAGACCACTAGGTAAGGGTCAGCTGCTGGCTGTAAATGGGCTGATGAGAGGGAGAACGTTGGTGAGATAGAGCAGAAGTCAGAAAATACTAAGTCAGTCTGTGTGGTTATATGCTTTTCTCGAGCCGCGCTGGAAAAAAGAAAAATGCTTGGCTTGTCCGTGCTGTGCAGGGTAGCAGACAAAGTGGTACCAAAGCGCGTGAGTTAGGAATCTCAGTTGATGCACACTGTACACAAATCATCTCGTTAGTGTAGGGCTATTTGGTGGTGCTCTGATTTGTTTTTCTGGCTAGCAAAGAATAGAAACTCAAAGTAGGCAGATGGGGAGTTTCTCATAAGGATTACACAAATCAGTAAGTGGAACCACAGGTGACTTAGAACAAGCCCTGTGCTGGGTGGGGCTGGGCCTCCCTGCAGCGGGAGCTAGGGCTGCTCTGGGGCCTGGCCCGGCTGGGGGAGGGTTCACTGAGTGCTCTTCCCTTAGCACCTGGGGAGTCTCCCTTTGTGTCTAGTTCGTTTTTCTGCAAAAGAAAGAATTTGATGGACACAGCTCACCTTTTTCTGCCTGATTTCTGGCTAGCTTACCTATTAGCATTGTTTGGGTTACATGTCCCCCCTGACCTCATCACCTGTGACCTGTTGGCAGGGGCCGGGGGGACGTGGTGCTGTGGGCAGTGTAGCCCTTGAGGGGCTGTGGAGGGGCTGGCACGGTGGCCTCCCTCTCTGGCTGTACCCTCCATGCCTTCTCAGTTCCCGCACACCAGTTTCTCCACACAGTTTTAGTGATGCTCCCGCCAAGGCATTCCGCTCCCTCTCTGCACACTCACACTGCTGTATCTGTGCTCTGGGCCGGGAGCTGCCTGTGCTTGTGCTTGTGCTCAGCTCCCGTGGTAGACGCCTGCAGCTGCCGGTAGCCAGCGTGTGGTGCAGACTCTGTGGTCTCCCATTCCTGCACTGCTCTGCAGGGTCCCGCCAGCACCATGGGACTTGGGCAATCCTGCCTCCGCCCGCCCCTGCTGTGGTGCACACATGTCATCTCGCCTGGACGGGCCCGGGTGGCCACGCAGCCCCCACTGCTGAGCCCTGCTTTGCTCATCTCTCAGGTGCTCAATTCCACGACTGGCCAAGGGTGGTCTCAGCTGCCCGTGAAATAGCGTGATTTTCATTTCCTTGGTGGGAGTGCTCCAGGAGAGCAGGGTCCAGAATTGTGGGCATGGAAAGAAAACATTTAAGAGTGTCTGTAGAAGCCCCAGAGTGCACTGCTCCACCTCTACCAGTTGGTTTTCGGACCAGAAGTCAGACTGGGACCTGGGAGAGCTGGCGGGTTCCCTGGTCCTTGGCCGGTATGTGACCTCTGTCCCGAGGGGGCTCACCGCACCTCCGTCAGCGTGACTCAGAGGGCCCTGGCACGGTGATGTGCAGGGAGCAGTTAACGGGCCAGACTGACTTATTTGACAATTCTAAATGTATGTGATGTAGATCTTTGCTGTAAAAAGTGTCACAAAATAAGAAGATGTCATTTGTTTATCTTTTAGTGTGATTATAGTAGTGTTCCGACTACAGTGTTCACTCCCTTGGAATATGGCTGCTGCGGATTATCTGAAGAGAAAGCTATTGAAATGTATCAAAAAGAGAATCTAGAGGTAAGATTGTTTTACTGTTTTCTTTTTAAGAATTCTCTTTTTATCCACCATTTGATTGGCAGACACTTTCTGTTTTTTTTGCAAGTCACTATAATGGTTGTGTTATAGGAAATTATAGTCCTATTTTAGGAAAATTAGAAATTAAATACTCAAACCCTGTCTCTCTAGCAACCAAAAGTAATAATGTAGCTGGGGAAAGAGGATATGTAATGTGTGCATTAGGACTTTCGAGTTAGAAGTAATAAACATCTACTTGAATGCGTGTGTCCAGAGAAGCACAGGTTACTCTAAGATGTCTGGGAATGCAGAGCTGTACCAAGGCCGTAGGAAGGGATAAGAGCCAGGAATTGGAAGGCCAACCCAGCTTTTGCTTTTACTTGCTTGGGTTTACGTTTATGTTCATGTGTGTGTATGTAGTTCTGTTTCTGCAGGCAGACTTTACTTGTTTCTGGAACGCACTTAGCAGCCAAAATATGGCCTTTCTTCTGCTTAGCAGATAAAATGCGACTTTATCTGATAGTACTGATCTAGAAGGAACTGACTTACTCAGTGTTTCTCAGTCTCAATTCCAAATTATGGGCGAGGATGTTTGATTGGTCCTAGCAGGGGCAGCTATCTGGCCCTGGCCATTCGGCGTGGTGGTAGCCAAGACTGCATTGCCTGGGCACGGTTCTGGGAGGCAGCACTGTTGATGTGCTTGAGGTGGGGGTGGTAGGCACTCACCAGAGTTGTCATTCTATAGTGGGCCATCAGACTCCCAAAAAGGTGTCCTCCACACACGTTTATTTCCTCCTCCCCTTCAGCCCCGGCTCGTCCAATCATAGCAAGCTTATAAATATTTTCTCATACTGTATTTTGGTGGTTGGTTCAAGCAGCCTTTTTCTGTACACTCTCCCAACATAGCAGGGCTAGAGAACGTAAAAAGACTTGGAGGAGTATTACCACTTGAGGCTTTAAGCAAAAGATGATTGAAATCTCCTTCCTTTTCCCTTGAAGGTATTTTAATTTATTGCTGGGAATTCCTTTAAAACATAGCACTGATATTCCCTTCTTAAATGGCCCAGTGACTGAAACCCCTTTTTACATGTCTATTATTGGGAAAATGCCTGATTAAAACTTTATAACATTATCTTAGATAGTTGCTGTCAATGAGCAATGTGTGTTTTAGAGGATGTTACTTGATCAGTGTTTATAATAAACTCCTTGTAATAACCAACCATCGTTTTTACAGTGGTGAACTTTTACTTGGGTCTTTGAAAAATGATGGTAACAATTAAGGATTTGACACTTAATTCTAAAATTTAAAAATTAACAAGGGTAAGATTGTAGAAGGCCATACCCCAGATAGATGACTATCTTTATAGGAAAAAGTCCCCTAAATTTGTGGGTTTACTGTAAGGGCTGTTTCCTAAGATTCATTGGAGACCAATGCACCTATTTTATACATTTATTTAATTTTTACATTTGACATGACTGAAAATTTTTTCTATTAGTATCTTTTAAAATCCCTACTTTAAAGAAATTTGGAAGGGAAACCTCTCAAATATGCAGTACTTTTTTTAAGAGGAAAATGAAGGTGAAAAGAAAATGAAGGTGAAAAAAATAAGGTAGTGTTCAAACAAAAGTCAATTTGGTGGCTCACAAAATTCATGCCATAAAGTCCTATAGACTTGCTTTAGTATTAAGCTAAAATTTTAACTCTAAGTTTCTTACTATCTCACTAGAGAGGGGTTGAAAGACATTTCAAGTTCTTCTAAAAGGGAGATTGAGATACAGTGAATAATATTCTTAAAATATCCTTTTAGTAAATACAATAATGGGTTTTATTTATTATTTTCCTGCTTACTATTTTTTTATGTTTTTTTAATTTTGCTATTATTAATGTACAATTACATGGGCAACATTATGGTTACTAGACTCCCCCTATTATCAAGTCCCCTGTCCATCAGCGTAGCAAGATCCTATAGAATCACTACTTGTCTTCTCCATGTTATACTGCCTTCCGCGAATCCCCCCCTCGTTACATTATGTGTGCTAATCGCAATACCCTTCTTCCCCCTTTTGCCTGCCTTCCCATCCATCCTCCCCAGTCCCTTTCCCTTTGGTAACTGTTAGTCCATTCCTGGGTTCTGTGAGTCTGCCACTGTTCTGCTCCTCCAGTTCTTTCTCTGTTCTTATACTCCATAGATGAGTGAAATCATTTGATACTTGTCTTTCTCCACGTGGCTTATTTCACTGAGCATGATACCCTCTAGCTCCATGCATGTTGTTGCAAATGAAAGGTTTCTTTTCTTCTTATGGCTGAATAAGTTCTACCATAAAGAAAGCAGATGAACTTGGCTTCACCCAGTATGACGTGGGCAATTCTCCTAAAAGGCTCTATCCTCAGCCCAGGCTTTTGGAGAAAGAAAAATCCTGGATAACTTTTATCCCTGACTTGGAAATGCAGTGTAAAAAGCCCCGTTACTACCTGGAAAAATGAAGAATAAGGCAGGCAGAAAACTTCAGGTCAAGCTGGTTTCCAGTCTTTCCATTTTATGAACAATGTTGTATGAACTTACTCGTGCATGTATCTTAATGCCTTTCTGCAAACATTCAGTGTAGGTAGGATCAATTCCTGGTAGATCTTAGGATATGTGTCTTACAGTTTGTATCATAGTGACCAGATTGCCTTCCTAGAGGCTGCTCTTATTTGCACACTCAGTATTTGCTCAAGCTTTCACTCATGATGTGTATTATAAATATTTTTATATTTCCCAGCCTGTTAGGTGAAAATTAGTGCCTCATGTTTTAATTTGCATTTCTTTTATTGAAAGAGAGGGTAAGTATCTTTTCTTATGTTAATGAACCATTCAATCTTGAAAAAAAACACTTAGGTTGCTTCCATTTCTTGGCTATTGTAAGTAGTGCTGCAATAAACATAGGGGTGCATCTGTCTTTTACAAACTGTGCTGCTGCGTTCTTAGGGTAAATTCCTAGGAGTGGGATTCCTGGGTCAAATGGTATTTCTATTTTTAGTTTTTTGAGGAACCTCCATACTGCTTTCCACAATGGTTGAACTAGTTTACATTCCCACCAGCAGTATAGGAGGGTTCCCCTTTCTCCACATCCTCGACAACATTTGTTGTTGTTTGTCTTTTGGATGTTGCCATCCTAACTGGTATGAGGTGATATCTCATTGTGGTTTTAATTTACATTTTTCTGATGATAAGCGATGTGGAGCATCTTTTCATGTGCCTGTTGGCCATCTGAATTTCTTCTTTGAAGAAGTTTCTGTTCAGCTCTTCTACCCATTTTTTAATTGGCTTATTTGCTTTTTGTTTGTTAAGGTGTGTGTGCTCTTTATATATTTTGGATGTCAACCCCTTAAGATATGTCATGTATGAATATATTCTCCCATACTGTAGGATGGCTTTTTGTTCTACTGATGGTGTCCTTTGCTGTACAGAAGCTTTTTAGTTTGATATAGTCCCACTTGTTCATTTTTGCTTTTGTTTCCCTTGCCTGGGGAGATAAGTTCATGAAGAAGTCGCTCATGTTTATGTCCAAGAGATGTTTGCCTATGTTTTTTTCCTAAGAGTTCTATGGTTTCATGACTTACATTCAGGTCTTTGATCCATTTTGAGTTTACTTTGTGTATGGGTTAGACAGTAATCCAGTTTCATTCTCTTACATGTAGCTGTCCAGTTTTGCGAACAGCAGCTGTTGAAGAGGCTGTCATTTCCGCATTGTATATCCATGGCTCCTATATCGTATATTAATTGACCATATATGCTTGGGTTTATATCTGCGCTCTCTATTCTGTTCCACTGCTCTATGGGTCTGTCCTTGTGCCAATACCAAATTGTCTTGATTACTGTGGCTTTGTAGTAGAGCTTGAAGTCAGGGAGTGTAATTCCCCCTGCTTTATTCTTCCTTCTCAGGATAGCTTTGGCTATTCGGAGTCTTTTGTGGCTCCATATGATTTTTAGAATTATTTGCTCTAAAATATGATTGAAGAATGCTGTCAGTATTTTGATAGGGATTGCATTGAATCTGTATATTGCTTTAGACAGGGTGGCCGTTTTGACAATATTAAATCTTCCTAGCCAAGAGCATGGGATGAATTTTCACTTATTAGTGTCCTCTTTAATTTCTCTTAAGAGTGTCTTGTAGTTTTCAGGGTATAGGTCTTTCACTTCCTTGGTTAGGTTTATTCCTAGGTATTTTATTCTTTTTGATGTGATTGTGAATGGAATTGTTTTCCTGATTTCTCTTTCTGCTAGTTCACCGTTAGCTTATAGGAATGCAACATATTTCTGTGTATTAATTTTGTATCCCGCAACTTTGCTGAATTCAGATATTAGATCTATTAGTTTTGGGGTGGATTCTTTAGGGTTTTTTTATGTGCACTATCATGTCATCTGCAAACAGGGACAATTTGATTTCTTCGTTACCAATCTGGATGCCTTTTATTTCTTTGTGTTTTCTGTCTGCCGTGACTAGGACCTCCAGAACTATGTTGACTAAAAGTGGGGAGAGTGGACATCCTTGTCGTGTTCCTGATCTTAAAGGAAAAGCTTTCAGCTTCTCGCTATCAAGTATAATGTTGGCTGTGGGTTTGTCATATATGGCCTTTATTATGTTGAGATACTTGCCCTCTATACCCATTTTGTTGAGAGTTTTTATCATGAATGGATGTTGAATTTTGTCGAATGCTTTTTCAGCACCTATGGAGATGATCATGTGGTTTTTGTCCTTCTTTTTGTTGATGTAGTGGATGATGTTGATGGATTTTCGAATGTTGTACCGTCCTTGCATCCCTGGGATGAATCCCACTTGATCATGATGGATGATCTTTGTGATGTAATTTTGAATTTGGTTTGCTAATATTTTGTTGAGTATTTTTGCATCTATGTTCATCAGGGATATTGGTCTATAGTTTTCTTTTTTTGTGGTGTCTTTGCCTGGTTTTGGTATTAGAGTGATGTTGGCCTCGTAGAATGAGTTTCAGAGTATTCCCTCCTCTTGTACTTTTTGGAATACTTTAAGGACGATGGGTATTAGGTCTTCACTAAATTTCAGCAGTAAAACCATCTGGACCAGGACTTTTGTTCTTAGGTAGTTTTTTGATTATGAATTCAATTTCTTTGCTGGTAATTGGTCTGTTCAGATTTTCTGTTTCTTCCTGGGTCAGCCTAAGAAGGTTGTATTTTTCTAGAAAGTTGTCCATTTCTTCTAGGTTAACCAGTTTGTTAGCATATAGTTTTTCATAATATTCTCTCATAATTCCTTGTATTTTTGTGGTGTCTGTAGTGATTTTTCCTTTCTCATTTCTGATTCTGTTTATGGGTGTAGACTCTCTTTTTTTCTTGATAAGGCTGGGTAGGGTTTATCTATTTTGTTTATTTTCTCAAAGAACCAACTCCTGCTTTCATTGATTCTTTCTATTGTTTTATTCTTCTCAATTTTATTTATTTCTGCTTTAATCTTTATTATGTCCCTCCTTCTACTCACTTTGGGCCTCACTTCTTCCTTTTCTAGTTTCATTAATTGGGAGTTTAGACTGTTCATTTGGGATTGTTCTTCTGTTCTGAGGTAGGCTTGTATTGCAGTACATTTCCCTCTTAGCACGCCCTTCACTGCGTCCCACAGATTTTGTGTTGTTGAATTATTGTTGACGTTTTTCTCCATATATTGCTTGATCCGTGTTTTTCTTTGGTCATTGATCCATTGATTATTTAGGACCATGTTATTAAGCCTCCATGTGTTTGTGGGCTTTTTCATTTCCTTTGACTATTTTATTTCTAGTTTCATACCTTTGTGATCTGAGAAGCTGGTTGGTACAATTTCAATCTTTTTTAATTTACTGAGGCTCTTTTTGTGGCCTAGTATATGATCTATTCTTGAAAATATTCCATGTGCACTTGAGAAGAAGTGTATCCTGTTGCTTTTGGATGGAGTGTTCTGTAGATGTCCGTTAGGTACGTCTGTTTTAATACGTTGTTCAGTGTCTCTGTCTCTTTATTTATTTACTGTCTGGTTGATCTGTCCTTTGGAGTGAGTGGTGTGTTGAAATTTCCCAAAATGAATGCATTGCACTCTGTTTCCCCCTTTAATTCTGTTAGTATTTGTTTCACATATGTAGATGATCTGTGTTGGGTGCATAGATATTTACAATAGATATATCCTGTTGTTGGACTGACCCCTTTATCATTATGTAATGTCCTTCTTTGTCTCTTGTTACTTTCCTTCTTTTGAAGTCTATTTTGTCTCATACAAGTACCGCAACTCCTGCTTTTTTCTCCCTATTAGTTGCATGAAATATCTTTTTCCATCCCTTTACTTTCAGTCTGTGTATGTCTTTGGGTTTGAAGTGCGTCACTTGTAGGCAGCAGCATATAGATGGGTCTTGTTTTTTTATCCATTCAGGGACTCTACGTCTTTTGCTTGGTGCATTCAGACCATTTACATTTAGGGTGCTTATCAACAGGCATGTACTTATTGCCATTGTAGGCTTTAGATTCATGGTTACCAAAGGTTCAAGGGTAATTCCCTTACTATCTAACAGTCTAATTTAACTCACTTCGTATGCTATTAGAAACACAATCTAAAGATTCTTTTTTTTTTTCCTCCTTTTTCTTCCACCTCCATTCTCTGTATGTTATGAATCATATTCTGTAATGTTTGTTTATCCCATGGGTGGCATCTGTTTAGCCTTAGAAATACTTCCATATATAGGAGTCCCCCTAAAATGCACTGTAGAGGTGGTTTGCAGGAGATAAATTCTCTCAGCTGTTGCTTATCTGAAAATTGTTTAATCCCTCCTTCAAATTTAAATGATAACCTTGCCAGGTAAAGTATTCTTGGTTTGAGGCCCTTCTGTTTCATTGCATTAAATATATCATGCCACTCCCTTCTGGCCTGTAAAGTTTCTTTCTATTGAGAAATCTGATGATAGCCTGATGGGTTTTCCTTTGTACGTGATCTTTTCTCTCTCCAGCTGCTTTTAAAAGTCTGTCTTTATCCTTGATCCTTGCCATTTTAATTATTATATGTCTTGATGTTGTCTTCTTTGGGTCTCTTGTGTTGGGAGATCTGTGCATCTCAATGGCTTGAGAGACTATCTCCTTTCCCAGATGGGGGAATTTTTCAGCAATTTCGTCCTCCATGACACTTTCTATCCCTTTTTCACTCTATTCTTCTTCTGGTACCCCTATTATGCGAATATTGTTCTATTTGGATTGGCCACACAGTTCTCTCAATATTCTTTCATTCTTGGAGATCCTTTTTTCTCTCTGTGCCTCAGCTTCTTTGTACTCCTCTTCTCTAATTTCGATTCCATTTACCTTCTCTTCTACTACATCTAATCTGCTTTTAAATCCCTCCATTGTATGTTTCATTTCAGACATGGAATTTCTTAATCATTGAATCTCTGTCTTTAATTAATTCCTGAGCTCTTGAATATTTTTCTGTACCTCCATAAGGATGCTTATGATTTTTATTTTGAACTCTCTTTCAGGAAGATTGGTGAGTTCAGTTTCATTTGGGCCTTTTTCTGGGGTTTGTGAGATTTTGGTCTGAACCATGTTCTTTTTACGTTTCATGTTTCAGTGTGGTGCCCTCTAGTGCCCAGAAGCTCCTGTCTCTGGAGCTGCTCAGCCCCTAGGGTGAGGTTGGGGGTCGTAGGGGAGCCGAGCTGGTGCCTGGGGGGAGGAAAGATCTCTTTCCTGAATCCCGTCTGCTGTGCATGTCTCCTGTATCAGAGCCAGTGTGCCAAGCACACGGGTGTAAGCCTCTGTTCTTTGTGTCTCTAGCTATTGTAGGCGATGCTTCCCCATGACTGGCCTGACGCCAGTGCAGGGACTGCCGGTTTTTGAGCTGGTGCTGTCATGCCAGGAGCAAGGCGCTGCAGGCTGTGAATCACTGTGTGGGGCCTCAGAGCTGAGTAGCCAGCCAGGAGGGTGGAGTGCCTGAATCTCTTCACTGTTCCCATTCTGCTGGCCAGAGCGTACCCAGATAACCTCCCCCTGTCCCTTCCCCTTTGCAGCAAACTCCATGTAATCCCCGCCCCTTCAGCAGCACTCTTGCTGCTAGGAAGGCTGTCAGACCGCCTGCCTTTCTCTTGTCCCAGAGTGGCCGGGTGTGGATCCTGACCTCCATAAACAGCCAGTATCTTTCTCTCAAGCAGTCCACCTGTCCCAGCTCCCCATCCTCCAGAGCATCACACAGTGTAGGTTTCTGCTAGCAAAGCAGACCTCCAGGGGTGGGTGTTCAGTAGTTCTAGGTTTCCACCCCCTCCCTGCTCTGTTTCTCTTTCTCCCTCCTTTGAGCTGGGGTGGGGGGAGGGCTCGAGTCCCACCGGATCAACGCTTTTGTACGTTACCCTGTTTCATGAGGTCTGTATGCGCTCTGGTGCAGCCTTCTTTCCTGTTGCTGTTTTTGGGTTAGTTGTATTCAACTATATTTTCACACTCTCTGTGGTTTTGGGTAGAATTCTCTGTCTCATGTCTCATGCCGCCATCTTGAATCTGCATCACAGTAATGGGTTTTATAGAACTGTTTCCTTCCAGTCCAGAAATGCAGTCCCATGGCATAATGTGAAAGCACAGTGTAATAAAAAAGTAATTCCTGAAGGGGCTAAAACAGGACCATACTATGTGGTGGTCTTTGGGGCCTGGCTTAATACAAAATTTTAGAGTATCTAGAACCAAGTTTTTAACCTGTTTTAATATGAGAATCTAATGAACTCTTTGGTTTCCAGGGGAAAAAACTCTATGTAAGTGCTGACATGCCTGAGAGTCATTCGTAACTCCTCCCTGTTGGTCACCATCAGTAGTCCATTCACCAGGAAGTACCTATCAGTTTTACCTTCAGAATATATCTTTTATGTATCAACTTCATTTCTGCCTTCACCAAACCATTCCAAACTACCATTATCTTGCCTACATTACTGCTATTAGCCTTCCTCCTGGTCTCTCTGCCAGAGATCTTTTAGAGTTATGAATCAGTTATGCCATTTCCCAGATTAAGGGTTTTTAGTTATGTGCCAGTGCTCAACAAATCCAATCTGAACTCCTTACTGTTTATGATAAGGGGCATTATACAGTCACGTTGTTCATGCTACTCTTTGTCCTGCTTATAATGGTCCAGTCACACAGCTCTACTATTTGTTCAAAAGACATGTCATGTTATTTCCTGGGGCACAATCTCCAGGCTTCTGGTTTCCTTTGCTTATTACTATGATATGTGAAAAAGCCAGCTATCACACCTGCCAACACTAGGAAATTTATTACCCAAAGGAGACAGAAACAAAGATATGGTGTGTTCTTCCCCCAGTGTAGTAGTTCCATACCTGATACTGTCACTTAGGAGAAGAAACAGAGAGGTTCAGGAGAGAGATGTCAGGATCTACTGAGTAAAAAATCCCAGACTTTCTTTCTTGAGAATACCTATTACATGGAAGTAGGGAGCAGGAGCGTAACACTGTGCACTGATTGTTAAGGTCACATTGAGACTCCAAACCACTTTATCCCTGAATCAAAAGGTATCTTTTAAAATCAGAAGAAGCATATGACTAAAAATAAAGTCAATTACATTTTAATGTAGAAGAAAAAAAGACAAAGAAGACCCTAGACTGGGTTGAGAAAGATCATCCAACATAAATAAAATTTATACCCCTTAGTGGAAAACCAAACAAATGGTACAGAAATAGTGTTCAGGAATATGGTAGAAGAAAACATCCCTATTATTAAAGAAGAATTGAATCTGAAGATTGAAATAGCATACCATTTTCTAGGAGAAACTGATGTACAGTTACTGACACAAATATGTCCTAGTTAAGCTGGTCATCCACAAGGGAAAAGAATCAGCCTGGCTTTAGGTGCTCCCATAGTGATACTCAGTAGCAAAGTCAACAGAGTGATTGATGGCTACGCTTTGAGGGAAAGGGATGGGCTTTTAAAAACAAACTCTTGGAGATTCAAGATGGCGGTGTGAGAGGTGACACAGAGAATTCCTCCCAAAACCACATCACAGATAGTGCGAAAATATAGTTAATACAACTAACCCTAAAACAGCAACAGGAAAGAAGGCTGCACCAGACTGCATACAGACCTCATGAACAGAGCAGACCTCATGAAACACGGTAACGTACCAACGCCTTGATCTGGCGGGACCCAGGCTCTGCCCCCACCCTAACTCACGCGCAGGATGAAGAGAAACGGAGCGGGGAGGGGGTGGAATCCTGGGACTGCTGAATACCTAGCCCTAGAGATCTGCTTTGCGAGCAGAAACCTACATTGTGTGGTGCTCTGGAGGATGGGTGGCTGGGACGGGCGGAGTGCTTGAGAGATGGATACCGGCCCTTTGTGGAGGACGGGATCCACACCTGGCTTTGGGAGAAGGGAAAGGCAGGTGGTCTGAGAGGCTTCCTTGCAGCTGGAGGGCTGCAGAAGGGGCAGGATTTGCATGGAGCTTGCTGCACAGAAGAGGGGATAGGGAGATGAGGTTGTCTGCGTGTGCTCTGCCCAGATTGGAAACTTTGAGGAGCTTCAGGTGCTCTACGCCCCTGGCTAACAACTCAGCTCAGAGGCCCCCACTGTGATACATAGCCTGCCAAGCCATCCTCCTGGCCTGATGGCACCTGCTCGCAAAACGGCAGTCCTTGCACTGGCGTCAGGCCAGTCGGGGAGGCACCGCCTACAACAGCTAGAGACGCAAAGTACAGAGGATTACACCTGTGTGCTGGGCACACTGGCTGTGACATGGTAGACAGGCACAGCAGACGGGATTCCGGAATCAGATTTTTCCTCCCCCCAGGCACCAGCTTGGCTCCCCTACGACCCCCAACCTCACCCTAGGGGCTGAGCAGCTCCAGGGACAGGAGCTTCTGGGCACTAGAGGGCACCACACTGAAACATGAAACGTAAAAAGAACATGGTTCAGACCAAAATCTCACAAACCCCAGAAAAAGGCCCAAATGAAACTGAACTCACCAATCTTCCTGAAAGAGAGTTCAAAATAAAAATCATAAACATCCTTATGGAGGTACAGAAAAATATTCAAGAACTCAGGAACGAATTTAAGATGGAGATTCAATGATTAAGAAATTCCATGTCTGAAATGAAACATACACTGGAGGGATTTAAAAGCAGATTAGATGTAGTAGAAGAGGCGGTAAATGGAATATAAATTAAAGAAGAGAAGTACAAAGAAGCTGAGGCACAGAGAGAAAAAAGGATCTCCAAGAATGAAAGAATATTGAGAGAACTGTGTGACCAATCCAAACGGAACAATATTCACATAATAGGGGTACCAGAAGAAGAGAGCGAAAAAGGGATAGAAAGTGTCATTGAGGAGATAATTGCTGAAAAATTCCACAATGTGGGGAAGGAGATAGCTTCTCAAGCCATGTAGCTGCACAGATCTCCCAACACAAGAGACCCAAAGAAGACAACATCAAGACATATAATAATTAAAATGGCAAGGATCAAGGATAAAGACAGACTTAAAAGCAGCTAGAGAGAGAAAAGATCACGTACAAAGGAAAACCCATCAGGCTATCATCAGATTTCTCAATAGAAAGAAACCTTACAGGCCAGAAGGGAGTGGCATGATATATTTAATGCAATGAAGCAGAAGGGCCTCAAACCAAGAATCCATTACCCGGCAAGGTTATCATTTAAATTTGAAGGAGGGATTAAACAGTTTTCAGAGAAGCAAAAGCTGAGAGAATTTATCTCCTGCAAACCACCTCTACAGTGCATTGCAGAGGGACTCCTATAGATGGAAGTATTCCTAAGGCTAAACAGATGTAACCCAAGGTATAGACAAAGAGTACAGAATATGATTCATAACATACAGAGAATGGAGGTGGATGAAAAAGGAGGAAATAAAAAGAATCTTTAGATTGTGTTTCTAATAGCATATGAAGTGAGTTAAATTGACTGTTAGATAGTAAGGGAATTACCCTTGAACCTTTGGTAACCACGAATCTAAAGCCTGCAATGGCAATAAGTACATACCTGTTGATAAGCACCCTAAATGTAAATGGTCTGAATGCACTAGAGTCCCTGAATGGATAGAAAAACAAGACCCATCTGTATGGTGCCTACACGAGACTCACTTTAAACCTAAAGACATACTCAGACTGAAAGTAAAGGGATGGAAAAAGATATTTCATGCAACTAATAGGGAGAAAAAAGCAGGAGTTGCGGTACTTGTATGAGACAAAATAGACTTCAAAAGAAGGAAAGTAACAAGAGACAAAGAAGGACATTACATAATGATAAAGGGGTCAGTCCAACAACAGGATATAACTATTATAAATATCTATGCACCCAAGACAGGATCACCTACATATGTGAAACAAATACTAACAGAATTAAAGGGGGAAATAGAATGCAATGCATTCATTTTGGGAGACTTAAACACACCACTCACTCTAAAGGACAGATCAACCAGACAGAAAATAAATAAAGAGACAGAGGCACTGAACAACATATTAAAACAGACATACCTAATGGACATCTACAGAACACTCCATCCAAAAGCAACAGGATACACATTCTTCTCAAGTGGACATGGAACATTTTCAAGAATAGATCATATACTAGGCCACAAAAAGAGCCTCAGTAAATTAAAAAAGATTGAAATTGTACCAACCAGCTTCTCAGATCACAAAGGTATGAAACTAGAAATAAAATACTCAAAGGAAATGAAAAAGCCCACAAACACATGGAGGCTTAATAACATGGTCCTAAATAATCAATGGTTCAATGACCAAATAAAAAAAAAACACAGATCAAGCCGTATATGGACAAAATGACAAAAATAATTTAACACCACAAAATCTTTGGGATGCAGTGTAGGGCGTGCTAAGAGGGAAATATATTGCAGTACAGGCCTACCTCAGAACAGAAGTACAATCCCAATTGTACAGTCTAAACTCCCAATTAATGAAAGTAGAAAAGGAAGAACAAATGGGGCCCAAAGTGCATTGAAGGAGGGACATAATAAAGATTAAAACAGAAATAAATAAAATTGAGAACAAAACAATAGAAAGAATCAATGAAAGCAGGAGCTAGTTCTTTGACTTTGAGAAAATAAACAAAATAGATAAGCCCTACCCAGACTTACCAAGAGAAAAAGGGAGTCTACACGCATAAACAGAATCAGAAATGAGAAAGGAAAAATCACTATGGATGCCACAAAAGTACAAAGAATTATGAGAAAATATTATGAAAAATTACATAGTAACAAAGTGGATAACCTAGAAGAAATGGACAACTTTGTAGAAAAATACAATCTTCCAAGGCTGACCCAGGAAGAAACAAAATCTGTATAGACCCATTACCTTCAAGGAAATTGAATTGGTAATGAAGAAACTACGTAAGAACAAAAGTCCTGGGCCAGATTGTTTCACGGCTGAATTTTAAGAAACATTTAGTGAAGAACTAATATCCATTCTCCTTAATGTTTTCCGAAAAGTAGAAGAGGAAGGAATACTCTGAAACTCATTCTACGAGGCCAACATCACTCTAATGCCAAAACAAGGCAAAGACACCACAAAAAGGAAAATTACAGACAGATATCCCTGATGAACATAGATGTAAAAATACTCAACAAAATATTAGCAAATCAAATTCAAAATAAATAAAAAATATCATCCATCTTGATCAACTGCGATTCATACCAGGGATTTAGTGATGGTACAACATTCGAAAATCCATCAACATCACCCACCACATCAACAAAAGGAAGGACAAAAACCACAGGATCATCTTGATAGATGCTGAAAAAGCATTCGACAAAATTCAACATCCATTTATGATAAAAACGCTCAACAAAATGGGTATAGAGTGAAAGTACCTCAACATAATAAAGGCCATATATGACAAACCCATAGCCAACTTTATACTTAATAGTGAGAAGCTGAAAGCCTTTCCTTTAAGACCAGGAACAAGACAGGGATGCCCACTCTCCCCAATTTTATTCAACGTAGTTCTGGAGGTCCTAGCCATGGCAATCAGACAACACAAAGAAATAAAAGGCATCCATATTGGCAAGGAAGAACTCAAACTGTCCCTGTTTGCAGATGACATGATATTGTATATAAAAACCCCTAAAGAATCCACTCCAAAATTTCTAATCTAATAGCTGAATTCGGCAAAGTTGTGGGAATCAAAATTAATACACAGAAACCTGTTGCATTCCTATACACTAATGATGAACTAGCCGAAAGAGAAATAAGGAAAACAATTCCATTCACAATTGCATCAAAAAGAATAAAATACCTAGGAATAAACCTAACCAAGGAAGTGAAAGACCTGTACTCTGAAAACTACAAGACACTCATGAGAGAAATTAAAGAATATACCAATAAATGGGAACACATCCCGTGCTCATGGATCGGAAGCATTAATATGGTAGAAATGGCAATCCTGCCTAAAGCAATCTACAGATTCAATGCAATGCCTATCAAAATACCAACAGCATTCTTCAACGAACTAGAGAAAATAGTTCTAAAATTCATATGGAACCACAAAAGACCCTGCATAGCCAAAGCAATCCTGAGAAGGAAGAATAAAGCGGGGGGAATTGCGCTCCCTGACTGCAAGCTCTACTACAGAGGCACAGTAATCAAGACAATTTGGTACTGGCACAAGAACAGATCCATAGACTAATCGAACAGACTAGAGAGCCCAGGTACAAACACAAGCATATATGGTCAATTAATATACGATAAAGGGGCCATGGATATACAATGGGAAAATGACAGCCTTTTCAACAGCTGCTGTTGGCAAAACTGGACAGCTACATGTAAGAGAATGAAACTAGATTACTGTGTAACCTCATACACAAAAGTAAACTGAAAATGGATCAAAGACTTGAGTGTAAGTCATGAAACCATAAAACTTAGAAAAAAAATAGGCAAAAATCTCTTGGACAGAAACATGAGCAACTTCTTCATGAACGAATCTCCTCGGGCAAAGGAAACAAAAGCAAAAATGAACAAGTGGGACTATGTCAAACTAAAAAGCTTCTGTACAGCAAAGGAACAGCATCCATAGAACAAAAAGACATCCTACAGTATGGGAGAATATATTCATAAATGACATATCCGATAAGAGGTTGACATCCAAATTATATAAAGAGCACATACACCTTAACAAACCAAAAGCAAATATGGTAATTAAAAAATGGGTAGAGGACTTGAACAGACACTTCTCCAAAGAAGAAATTCAGATGGCCAACAGGCACATGAAAAGATGCTCCACATTGCTAATCATCAGAGAAATGTAAATTAAAACTACAGCGAGATATCACCTCACACCAGTTAAGATGGCCAACATCCAAAAGACAAACAACAACAAATATTCACGAGGATATGGTGAAAGAGGAACCCTCCTACACTGCTGGTGGAAATGTAAATTAGTTCAACCATCGTGGAAAACAGTATGGAGGTTACTCAAAGAACTCAAAATAGAAATACCATTTCACCAAGGAATTCCACTCCTAGGAATTTCCCCTAAGAATGCAGCAGCCCAGTTTGAAAAAGACATATGCACCCCTATGTTTATTGCAGCACTATTTACAATAGCCAGTAAATGGAAGCAACCTAAGTGTCCAGCAGTAGATGAATGGATAAAGAAGATGTGGTACATATACACAATGGAATATTATTCAGTCATAAGAAGAAAACAAATCCTACCATTTGCAACAACATGGATGGAGCTAGAGGGTATTATGCTCAGTGAAATAAGCCAAGCCGAAAAAGACAAGTATCAAATGATTTCACTCATATATGTAGTATAAGAACAAAGAAAAAATACTGAAGGAACAAAACAGCAGCAGTCTCACAGAACCCAAGAATGGACTAACAGTTACCAACGTGAAAGGGACTGGGGAGGATGGGTGGGATTGGAGGGATAAGGGGGAAAAAGGGATATTATAATTAGCACACATAATGTAGCGTGGTGGAATGTGGGGAAGGTAAGATAACACAGAGAAGACAAGTAGTGATTCTATAGCATCTTACTACACTGACAGACAGTGACTGTAATGCCATATGTGGTGGGGACTTGATAATAGGGGGACTGTAGTAACCATAATATTGCTCAGGTAATCGTACATTGATAATACCGAAAAACAAAAACTCAAGGATTGGGAATTTAGTAGAGGAGATGATGTGAAATTTTTAGGTTAAAAAAAGGCAGATAGGGAGGCTTCCGGGAAGATGACGGGGTGGACAGGGTGGCGGAAATCTCCTGCCCAAACCAGAAATATTTATGAAAATACAATACAACTATTCCTAAAAGAGAGACCAGAAGATACAGGACAGTACCCAGCCTGCATCTACACCTGAGAGGACTTGGCACCCCATGAGGCAGGTAAGATACAGAGCTGTGACCCGGCGGGACCCGAGCACTCTCCCACCCCAGCGCACTGGCAGGAGGAGAGGATTCGGAGCGGGGAGGGAGTGGAACTACAGGCCCGTGAAATAACCAGCCCTGGTGATCTGCGCCGGGATAATTGACACACATCACGCGGTGTATTGGAGATTGGAGAGACAGTGGGTGCAGGATCTGAGCCTGTGAACACACTGGGTCCTTGCAGCTTGCTCTTCAGGAGAAAAGAAAAGCAGATGCTTTTTTAGCGGTCTTAAAATGACAGGAGCTCAATGGAGGAGCAGGATCGTCCCAGCACACTCAGCCCAGCAGGCTGGGAGTCCTGGGGAGTTTAGGACCCCTTGGCTGGCAACTGGGAAAAAGTAGCCACAGTGAGACTTGCCACAGAGATAAGCAGCCTCCCATTCGTTCCCACCCCGGCCACAGTTACAAAGGGCCCTGCGAAGCGTCGCGGTCGCGGCCGTGTCTGTTGAATAGTGGAGCAACAGCGCCACCTACACCATCCTCACAGAATCTACTCCTGGCAGGCGTTTTGTTTTGTTTTATTTTTTTCTCTTTTCGTTTCTTCTTTCTTTTCTTTTTAAAAGTCTTAAAGAGTCCAGCTGACATACGTGGCACCTACCAGCGACCACTTCTATTGCCATGAAAAGACAGAGGAATATGGTACAAACAAAACTTACCCAGACCCAGACAACACCAGAGAGGAAATCTGAAGGGATAGAAATGCACAATCTTACTGAAAAAGAATTCAGAACAAAAGTCATAATCATACTGATGGATCTACAGAGAAATATGCAAGAGCTGAGGGAGGAAGTGAGGAAACCTGACAATGCAAAAATGAGACAAGGGATCAATGGGCTTAGCAGCAGACTGGACGAGATGCAAGAGACTGTTAATGGAATAGAAATCAGAGAACAGGAATACAGAGAAGGTGAGGCAGAGAGAGATAAAAGGATCTCTAGGAATGAAAGAATATTAAGAGAACTGTGTGACCAATCCAAACGGAACAATATTCGCATTATACGAGTACCAGAGGAAGAAGAGAGAGAAAAAGGGATAGAAAGTGTCTTTGAAGAAATAATTGCTGAAAACTTCCCCACACTGGGGAAGGAAATACTCTTGCAGTCCACGGAAGCCCACAGATCTCCCAACACAAGGGACACAAGGAAGATAACACCAAGACACATAATAATGAAAATGGCAAAGATCAAAGATAAGGACAGAGTACTAAAGGCAGCTAGAGAGAGAAAAAAGATCACCTACAAAGGAAAACCCATCAGACTATCATCAGATTTCTCAACAGAAACCTTACAGGCCAGAAGAGAATGGCATGATATATTTAATGTAATGAAACAGAAGGGCCTCAAACGAAGAATATTGTATCCAGCACGACTATCATTTAAATATGACGGAGGGATTAAACAATTTCCCGACAAGCGAAAGCTGAGAGAGTTTGCCTCTCATAAATCACCTCTACAGCATATCTTAAAGGGACTGCTCTAAAGGGAAGCACTCCTAAGGCTAAAACGATGACACCAGAGAAAATAAAATCATAGCAAAGAAAGCAGACCATCCAAATACTATCTAAAGGCAAAGAATAAAACACCTAGTATATAAAGAATAGAGGAGGAAGAATAAGAAGGGAGAGAAATAAAGAAACATCAGACTGTGTTTACACTAACTTAACAACAAAGTTAAGTTAGATTGTTAGATAGTAAAGAAGCTACCCTTGAACCTTTGGTAACCACGAATCTAAAGCCAGCAATGGCAATAAGTACATACCTATCAATAATCACCCTAAATGTAAATGGACTGAATGCACCAATCAAAAGACACAGAGTAATAGAATGAATAAAAAAGCAAGACCCATCTATATGCTGCTTACAAGAGACTCACCTCAAACGCAAAGATATACACAGACTAAAGGTGAAGGGATGGAAAAAGATATTTCATGCAAACAGCAAGGAGAAAAAAGCAGGTGTTGCAGTACTTGTATCAGACAAAATAGACTTTAAAACGAAGAAAGTAGCAAGAGATAAAGAAGGACATTACATAATGATAAAGGGGTCAATCCAGCAAGAGGATATAACCATTTTAAATATATATGCATCCAACACGGGAGCACCAGCATATGTGAGACAAATACTAACAGAATTAAAGGAGGAAATAGAGAGCAATGCATTCATCTTAGGAGACTTCAACACACCACTCACTCCAGAGGACAGATCAACCAGACAGAAAATAAGCGAAGACACAGAGGCACTGAACAACACACTAGAACAGATGGACCTAACAGACATCTACAGAACTCTACACCCAAAAGTGACAGCATACACATTCTTCTCAAGTGCACATGGAACATTTTCCAGAATAGACCACATACTAGGGCACAAAAAGTACTTCAGTAAATTCAAAAATAATTGAAATTCTACCAACCAACTTCTCAGATCACAAAGGTATAAAACTAGAAATAAATTTTAGAAAGAAATTAAAAAGGCTCACAAATACACAGAGAATTAACAACATTCTCCTAATTAATCAATGGGTTAACGACCAAATCAAAAAATATATGGAGACTAATGACAACAACAACACAAAGCCACAACTTCTGTGGGACGCAGCAAAGGCAGTTCTAAGAGGAAAGTACATTGCAATCCAGGCCTATTTAAAGAAGGAAGAACATTCCCAAATGAATAGTCTAAAGACACAATTACTGAAATTGGAAAAAGAAGAACTAATGAGGCCCAAAGTCACCAGAAGGAGGGACATAATAAAGATCAGAGAAGAAATAAATAAAATTGAGAAGAATAAAACAATAGAAAAAATCAATGTGACCAAGAGCTGGTTCTTTGAAAAAATAAACAAAATACCCCTAGCCAGACTCATTAAGAGAAAAAGAGAATCTACGCACATAAACAGAACCAGAAATGAGAAAGGAAAAATCACGACGGACCCCACAAATACAAAGAATTATAAGAGAATATTATGAAAATCTACATGCTAACAAGCTGGAAAACCTAGAAGAAATGGACAACTTCTTAGAAAAATACAACCTTCCAAGACTGACCAAGCAAGAAACAGAAAAACTAAACAGACCAATCACCAGCAGTGAAATTGAATCGGTAATCAAAACACTACCCAGGAACAAAACCCCGGTCCAGATGTATTCAACTCTACCAGACATACAGAGAAGAAATAACATCCATTCTCCTTAAAGTTTTCCAAAAAATAGAAGAGGAGGGAATACTTCCAAACTCATTCTATGAAGCCAGCATCACTCTAATACCAAAACCTGGCAAAGACCTCACCATAAAGGAAAATTACAGACCAATATCCCTGAAGAACGTAGATGCAAAAATACTCAACAAAATATTAGCAAACCGAATTCAAAAATACATCAAGAGGATCATACACCATGATCAAGTGGGATTCATCCCAGGGATGCAAGGATGATACAACATTCGAAAATCCATCAACATCATCCACCACATCAACAAAAAGAAGAACAAAAACCACATGATCATCTCCATAGATGCTGAAAAAGCATTTGACAAAATTCAGCATCCATTCATGATTAAAGGTCTCAACAAAATGTGTATAGAGGGCAAGTACCTCAACAGCATAAAGGCCATATATGACAAACCCACAGCTAACATCATAGTTAACAGCGAGAAGCCGAAAGGTTTTCATCTAAGATCGGGAACCAGACAGGGATGCCCACTCTCTCCACTGTTATTCAACATAGTACTGGAGGTCCTAGCCACGGCGATCAGACAACACAAAGAAATACAAGGCATCCAGATTGGTAAAGAAGTCGTCAAATTGTCACTATTTGCAGATGACATATTGTACATAAAAAACCCTAAAGTCTCCACTCCAAAACTACTAGAACTAATATCTGAATTCAGCAAAGTTGCAGGATACAAAATTAACACACAGAAATCTGTTTCTTTCCTATACACTACCGATGAACTAACAGAAAGAAATCAGAAAAACAATTCCATTCACAATTGCATCAATTGTGAAGATATGGTACATATACACAATGGAATATTATTCAGCCTTAACAAGAAAACAAATCCTACCATTTGCAACAACATGGATGGAGCTAGAGGGTATTATGCTCAGTGAAATAAGCCAAGCCAAAAAAGACAAGTATCACATGATTTCACTCATATGTGGAGTATAAGAACAAAGAAAATAACTGAAGGAACAAAACAGCAGCAGACTCACGGAATTCAAGAACAGGCTAATTGTTACCAAAGGGAAAGGGACTGGGGGGGATGGGTGGGAAGGAAGGGACAAGGGGGAAAAAGGGCATTACGATTAGCAGATGTAATGTTGGGGGGGCACGGGGAGGGCAGTACAACTCAGAGAAGACAAGTAGTGATTCTATAGCATCTCACTACGCTGATGGACAGTGAGTGTAATGGGGTTGGTGGGGGGGACCTGGTGAAGTGGGTAGTTTCATAACCCTAATATTGCACATGTAATTGTAGATTAATGATACCAAAATAAATTATTTTAAAAAAGGCATAGATGAGTGGTAAATAACCCTGCACATCATAATTTTTTCTAATCAGGAATGGGAAAGTTCATTATTTCCTGAACCCAGCTTTATATCAAAGTCATCAAAGGCTCAAGAAATAGTGGCACCAAATGTTCCTCAAGGGAGGTATGAGGGAGCCAGCTGACATAAGCAGATTGTTTTAAAGCCCATTTAAGAAACAATAAGACTCTAACCTCTAACACTTTACAGAGCTCTTTGCACTGATTGGCAAATGTCTGGATGGTTGTTTTCTGAAGATGGTTAAAACCAAGGGTCTGTTGATGGACGCAGTATGATCAAATGGAGACATGGCTAATATCCCAGCAGAGTGTTTAAATAAGCAAATACATCCTTAATCCTACAGAGTGTTTAAATAAGCAAATACATCCTTAATCCTAAGACTACCTCTCCCACTCAGAACCCTGGAAACCCGGCCTTCACCCTTGTCTGGCCACAGATTGGTAGAGTCCTATTTCTCAAGGGACTTTTGACAACCCCATTAGGAAAAGACTTAAATATACTGAATATAGGTCCCAAACAAACTTTCCACTTAGATAATTGGACAGTGAAGCTCACATTCAGTAATATCTAAGCACAAGCTCAGAAACTTAAATATTTTTTAAATTGAGGCATTATTTTCTTAAAATAGAATCAGTATTATTTCAAGATACACAGTTCTGAGTTCAGACAAACACAGTTGTAAAACAACCATTAGAATCAAGATAAATAATTCCATCACCCTCAAAATCAAACACTTTTTTAATCCCCAATATTTACTATGAGCAGACAATGAAAGATTAAGAGATTTGAAAGAAATGGAGACTATGTGGATATGTTCAGAGGTAGTGTATTATATTCATGAACAAAGAACAGGACAAATTATCAGCAGTAACATACAGAAAACCAGGAGACGTATATTGGAAATGCAAAATCTGATAGCAAATTGAAAACCCAGTGAATGGGCATTCATCCCAGAGAAACGAAGACTTATGTGCATTTATTTGTACCTGAATGTTTATATCAGCTTTATTCCTTATAGCCCGAAACTGGAAACAAACATGTCCTTCACAGGCGAACTGTTAAAACAAAAGGTGGTATGTCCATGCTGTGGAATCCTCCTCGGCCATGATGATGGGTGAGCAGGAGTGATGTGATGGCAAATGGTGGGGCAGGGAGCTGCAGGGATCCTTCCTCTACTGGGGAAACATTGAATTGCAGGAAGTGTTTCAAGCATTCTTCTGGAATTCTGGAGTTCAGTTGCTTACTTTTAGTGTCTAGAGGAGAGCTTGATGAAGAGGCTCGGAAATGTCTGTGAATTTCTGTGTTTCCAGTAGTGACTAGTATCCCGCATCCCTGCGCACTGTGGCAGGCATGGGGACTGCAGCCCGTGTTCCTGGTGCAGCTTCCTGGTGCCATAGTGGGCACTAAGGACACTTGCCTCCAAAGATTGAGGTTGTGTTTTGTTTCTGATCACTGCTTTCATTGCTGAGTGGCTGACACAGAGGCTGACCATTGTTTCAACCTCTACAAGCTGAAGTGTCCTCCCTGCTACAATGGGATTTCAAGAGACAGCACTCTCCCCCCATTTTGGGAGTCAGACATTAAAGGAAATTTTTATCAGGCCACTGGCTGACTGCAGCGACAATGGAGAGGAACGGACAGCAGTGGCACACAGCAAAGAACACACTCCATGTATAAGCAGTTTCGAAAAGTAAGAAATGGATGACTCCAGTCTTCAACATGCAGAATTCCAGCAAATCTCTGAAATGTGAGAATAAGTAATTTCCAGGGTTAACACATTATAATACTCAGAGTGTCCAGGCTCAGGGAAAAAAAAAAAACCCAAAGCATATGTATTGGTTTGCTAGGCTTGCTGTGACAAAGTACCACAAACTGGGGCTTAAGCCAGAGAATCTTTTTGACTCACAGTTGTAGGAGCTAGAAGTCTTGAGATCAAGGTGTCAACAGGGCTGTTTCTTCTTGATTTCTGTGAGGGAAAATCTACGCCATCCCTCTCTCTTAGCTTCCGGCAGTTTGTTAGCAGTCTTTTTCATTCCTTGACTTGTAGATCTCCACATGGCATTCTCTGTGTGTGTGTGTGTCTGCACCCACAATTTCCCCGTTTTATAAGGACACCAGTTACATTGGATCAGGGACCACCCTACTCTAGTATGCTCACATCTAAACTAATTATATATGCAATGACCCTAATTCCAAATAAGATCACATACTAAGATCCTGAGGTCTAGGACTTCAACATATGAATTTTGGGAGGACACTGTTCCACTCACAGCAACATACAAACAGGAAAGTATGTCCCATTCACAGGAAGAGAATTTGACAGAAACTCAGACATTGTAATTACTGGTCAGACATTGAGTCATCTGTTATATTAATGTTAAATATGTCCAGTGAGCTGAGGGAAACTGTGGACAAGAGCTAAAGTAATGGAAACAATGTCTGAACAAAATATGAATATTAATAAAGAGGTAAAAATTATGGAAAGGAACCAAACCAAACTCCCGAAAAGCACAGTAACTGAATTGAAATACTCACTAAAGGGGTCCATATTTGAGTATATTTGTGTAGGGAGAAGAAAGCATCAAACAACTAGAAAACAAGACAATTGAAATTACCCATTTGATGAGCAGGAAGAAAAAAGAATGAAGAAAAATGAAGAGATTCTCCGAGACCTTTGGGATACCATAAACCATACCATAGCACCATGAATCCTAGAAGAGGAAAAAGAATAAGGGAATGAGGCAGAAAAAAATATTTGAAGGAATAATGACAAAACTTTCAGATTTGATGAAATACATGAGCCTCCATACCTGGCAGCTCAGGGCCAACCCCGCAGGGTAAACAGATCCACAGACACATACTATACTCACATTGTTCAAACCCAGAGGAAAAGAGCTAATTTTGAAAGCTGCAGAAGAGAAGTGGCTCATCTTATGAAGTGACCTTTAGTAAGATAAACAGCTGATTTTTCATTAGAAACTATGGAGGTCAGAAGACAGTGAGGTGATATATTTAAAGTCCAGGAAGAAAAAAAAAACTTGTCAACCAAGAATTCTATATATGGCAAAGGTATCCTTCAGAAGTGAAAGAGATGAAGATGTTTCCAGGAAAACGAAAGCTGAGTGAATTCATTAGTAGTTTGGCCTCAAAGAAATTCTGAAAG
The DNA here is from genome assembly GCA_032199065.1 of Smutsia gigantea. Classification (NCBI taxonomy): domain Eukaryota; kingdom Metazoa; phylum Chordata; class Mammalia; order Pholidota; family Manidae; genus Smutsia; species Smutsia gigantea. Next base: position 39,148 of record JAVSCE010005358.1, on the reverse strand, counting down.
GACTCCTTCAGGCAGAAGGGAAAGAACACTAGGTATAACTGGAGGCTGTAAGAAAACCAGAGAATATGAGTAAAGGTAACTTCTTAGGTATGTATAGTGACTGCTAGTAATGTACTTTGGTTTAATTTATAACTTCTCCCTTTTGCCCATATAATTTAAAGAGCAAATGCATTAACCAGAATTATTTAAGGTAACATACATTGTATAAAATGTGATCTGTGACAATAATATAAAAGAGGGGGATGGAAATGTATAGAAGCAGAGTGTTTATGTGCTATTGAAACTAAGCCAGTGTTATTTAAACAAAATTTTTATAAATTTAAAATGTTAATTGTAATCCCCAGGGTAACCACTATTAAAATAACTTTTAAAATATACAGAAAAGGAAAGAAGGGAAACAAAATAGTACACACACACAGAAAAAAACCTAAATGCAAAAAGCAGTAAAGAAACAAATCCTACCATTTGCAACAACATGGATGGAGCTAGAGGGTATTATGCTCAGTGAAGTAAGTCAGGCAGAGAAAGACAAATACCAAATGGATTCCCTCATTTGTGGAGTATAACAACGAAGTAAAACTGAAGGAACAAAATAGCAGCAGACTCACAGACTCCAAGAATGGACTAGCGGTTACCAAAGAGGAGGGGTGGGGGAGGGCATGTGGGGAGGGAGGGAGAAGGGGATTGTGGGGTATCATGATTGGTGCACATGGTGTGTGTGGGGTCATGGGGAAGACAGTGTAGCTCAGAGAAGACAAATAGGGACTCTGTGGCATCTTAGTACACTGATGGACAGTTACTGCAATGGGGTATGGGGGGGACTCAATAATAAGGTGAAGGTAATAACCACATTTTTTTTCTTGTGAAAACTTCATAAGAGTGTATATCAATGATACCTTAACAAAAAGAAAAAAAAAGCAGTAATAGAGGAATTAAGGAGTAAGAATCTTATAAAACTTACAGAAAACAGATAAATGCAAAAGTAAATCCTCCTTCATTAGTAATCATATTAGAAATAAATGGATTAAACTCTCCAGAGTTTGTCAGATTTCATTGTAAAAAATAGGATCCATCTGTATGTCATTTAAAGAGACTCATTGTAGATAAAGGGTAGAAAAAGATGTTCTATGTAAATAATAACATAAAGAGAGTTGAGGTGGCTATATAGTATTGTCAGACAATAGAATTTAAATTTAAAAAGGTTACAGTAAAGAAGTAAGAACATTATTTATTGATGTAAAAAGTCAATTCAGCAAGAAGATACAATAATTGTAAACATATAGATCCCAGAAATATATGAGGAAAAACTGCCAGAATTGAAAAGAGAAATAGGTCTACAGTAATAGGTGGAGACTTTAAAATACCCTGCCTTCAATAGTGGATAAAACAAGACAGGTTAAGGAGTTGGACTACTTGGACACCACTGTAAACCAGATGGACCTAACAGATGTGCAGAACACCCTACTCAGGAGCAGCAGGATAGGCATCCTTCTCAAGTGCACATGGGACATTCTCCAGGATAAACCAGACTTTAGACCACAAGACAAGTCTTAATAAATTGAAAAAGAATCATACAAAGCATCTTTTCTGATGACAGTGGAATGAAACTAGAAACCATAACCGAAGGAAAACTTGAAACTCACTAATATGTGGAAATTAGCACATTCTTTAAACAACAAAGGAGTCGAAAAAGAAAGTCATAAGAAATATTAGAAAATAACTTGAGACAAATTAAAGACAATGACAAAACATACCAAAACTTTCATGACATAGTGAAAGCAGTGTTGAGGGAAATTTATAGCTTAAACACATACATTAAAAACAAAAAAGTTCACATCAGCAACCTAACAACATGACTTAAGGAACTAGAAAAGGAAGAGCAGACTAACCCCAAAGCTAGCAGAAGGGAGGAAATAATAAAGGTTAGACTAGAGAGAATTAAAACAGAGAATAGAAAAATAATAAAATAAGTGCAACTAACAGAACTAAGTTCTTTGAAAAGATCAACAAAAATGACACATCTTAAGCTAGATTGACTAGCAAATAGAGGACTCAAATTTCTGAAATCATACATGAAAGTGGAGATGTGACTTCCAGTTTTACAGAATGTAATTCTTTTTAGTTATAAAAGAAAGAACAATTTTATGTAAGTTGGATAACCTGGAGAAATTGACCAATTCCTAGAAACACACAAACAGCCAAAACTAACTCATGAAGAAAAAGAAAATCTTTACAGACCTGTAACTAGTAAGAGATTGAATCAGTTTTGAATCAAATAACCCCCACAGACAAAAGGCCAAAACCAGATTGCTTCATCAGTGAACTCTATCAGAGTTAAAGAAGAATTACCACCTGTAATTCCTAACCTTTTCAAAAAAGAGGTGGAAACATTTTCTGACTTTCTATGAGGCTGGCACTACCTTTATAACATGGCAGATGAAGACGCTACAACAAGGGGTTAGCAAACTGAATTCAACAGCATATGTGGGGAAGTTGCTGTTCCTAAGGCTAGGATCCTCATTGAACTTAAGCCACCTGATGATGTAAATGGCCTGTTGCTAGGCTACCGCTTCCACACCTTTAGGCAATAAGCTATTATTGCACTATATAGAGAGCTCTGCCCTGTGCTCTGGGCAGAGGCAGAGACGCTAGTGCTTGACCTACCGCCAGGAGAACAAGTCGGGTAATAAACCCTTTCACCCCAAAGAACGTTTTGCTGTCAATTTCTTTGGTCACATTGAATCCATAGCGAACTTGCCCGGGGCTGAAACCCATTGGCAAGACAGCATATTAAGAGGATTTTGTATCACGACAGTGGTGTTTAGTACCAGAGTGCAAGGATGATTCAACACAAGAAAATCAATGTAGTATAACATATTAATAGAATGAATTAAAAAAAAAACAGTCTCAATTGATGCCAGAAAAGCATTTGACAAAATTTAACACTTTTGTGATTAAAAAAGGAACACTGTGTAAACTAGAAATTAAGAGAACTTCCTTAACACGATAAAGACCATATATGAGAAACAGATTTTCTGGAGCCCATAAATCTGAGATCAGGGTGTCAGCAGAGTTGGTTCTTTCTAGGGCTGTGGGGAAGGATCTTTTCTGGCCCCTCTGCCTGGTGTCATTTCCCTATGTCTTCACATCATTTTCCTGTGTCTGTGTCTTAATTCCCTTTTCTTACAAGGACACCCTCATAGTGGATTAAGCCCACCCTAAAGACTTCATTTTAATTTAATTACCTCTTTAAAGACTCATCCAAATAGGTTACATTCTGGAACACTAGGAGTTAGGACTTTAATATATGAATTTTTTTGAGGGGGTGGTATAAATCAGGCCATAACAGAGCTAAATGAATTCAGCAAGTTTGCAAAACATGAAATCAATACACAAAAATCAGTTGTATTTTTATATACTTTCAATGAGCTATCCAAAAGGAAATTTAAAAACAGTTATATTTACAGCAGCATCAAAAAGAATGCTTAGGCATATATTTAACCAAGGAGGCTAAAGATCTGTATACTGAAACTTCTTAACATTGCCCAAAGAAATAAAATACGGCCTAAGACATTGGAAAGACATTGTATGTTCATGGATTGGAGGACACTGTTGTTAAGATTTGAGATAAATTAGGGCTGGTACAGGGAAAAAGAAGTCTATGACAAAACAAAATACTCTTCTGTTCCACAGAAAATTAAATGTTCAGGGGAGTAAAATAATCGTAGTTTACTGTGTGACTCAGCTGTATATAATTTTTAAATATTGCTTTATTGGGATATAAGTCATATACCATACGCTTCATCACTTAAAGTATACAACAGTGTATTCACAGAGTTGGGCAGCCATCGCCATAATCAATTTTAGGACATTTTCATCATTCCAAAAAGAAGCCCTGTACCCATCAGCAGTCACTCCCTACTTTCTTCCATTGCTCTCACCCTTGGCTCCAGGCAAAGCACTAATCTACTTTAGTCTCTATACATTTGCCTATTACAGACACTTCAAACGAACAGAATCATTCAATATGTAGTCTTTTGTGACTGGCTCCTTTCTTTTGGCATAAGCTACAGGCTTACCTCAGAGATACTGTGAGTTTGGTTCCAGACCACTGCAATAAAGTGAATTTTGCGGTGAAACAAGTCAAATGGACTTTTTGGTTTCCCAGTGCAGATAAAAGTTACATTTATACTCTATTGTAGTCCGTTAAGTGTGCCATGACATTATATTTAAAAAAGCAGTGCATACTCCTTAATTAAAAAATACTTCATTGCTAAAAAATGATAACTCTCATCTGAGTTTGCAGTGAGTCGTAATCACTCATCAGAGATCACCATAACAAATATGATAATAATGAGAAAGTTTGAAATATTGTGAGAATTACCACAATGTGACACAGGAACATGAAGTGAGCAAATGCTGTTGGAAGAATGGTGCTGATAGACTTGCTCGATGCAAGGTTGCTACAAACCTTCAATTTGTAAAAAATGTAATATCTCTGAGTAGCAATAAAGCAAAGCTACAATAAAATGAGGTGCTCCTGTAGTCTTCAATATTTAGTTGTATTGTGATACACAGCAGTATTCCATTTCTTTTTATTGTTGAATGAAAGTCCATTAGGTGGATAATACCACATTGTATTTGTTCATCAGTAGATAGATATGTAGATTTTCTACTCTTTGGCAGTCATGAATAAACTGCTTTGAACACTCATGTACAAATTATTCTGTGGGCATAATATTATCATTTCTCTATACCTAAGAGTTGGCTAATGAGCTGTAGGGTAACTTTTGTTTAACTTTTTGAAGAACTGGAAGGCTGTTTTCCAAGGTTGCTGCTTCATTTTACATTCTTAGCAACAATATATAACAGTTCCAATTTATCCACATCTTTGCCAACATTTGTTACTGTCTTTTTTTGGTTGTAGTCATCTGTAGTGGGTTGGATGGTGACTTCCAAAAAGATGTCCACTGCCTATCCCCCAGAACCTGTGAATATGGCTTTATTTGGGCAAACAGCTTTTGCAGGTAGAATTAAGAGTCTTGACATGAGATCATCCTGGATTTCTTGGGTGGGCCATAAATCCACTGACAAATATCCTTATAAGAGACAGAAGAGAAGCCCATGTGAAGATGGAAGCAGAGATTGGAGTTATGCACTCAACCCAGAACACCTGGAGGCTCCAGAATCTAAAAGAGGCAAGGACAGATTCTCCTTTTAGGACCTTTGAAAGGAGCCTGGCCCTGTTGACACTTTGATTTTAGATTTCTTGCCTCCAGAACTGTAAGATTATAAATTCTTTTTGTTTTAAGCCACCAAGTTTGTGTTTGTTAGAACAGACCTAGGAAACTAATGTACCATCCTAGTGGCATCTCATCAAGGTTTTGATTTGTATTTCCCTAATGACTAGTGATATGGAGGATCTTGTTTTTTTCTTAAAAAAATTTTAATTAAGGTATCATTGATACACAGTCTTATGCCCAGATGTCACATGTGCAACATTGTGGTTACTACATGACCCCATTATCAAGTCCCCACCACATACCCCATTACAGTCACTGTCCATCAGCGTAGTAAGATGCTATAGAGTCACTATTTGTCTCTGTGCTATACTGCCTTCCCCTTTCCCCCCCTATATTATGTGTGCTAATCATAATGCCTCTTATTCTCCTTATCCCTCCTTTGCCACCTATCCTCCTCAGTCCCTTTCTCTTTGGTAAATATTAGTCCATTCTTGGGTTCTGTGAGTCTGCTGCTGTTTTATTCCTTCAGTTTTGCTTTGTTCTTACACTCCACAAATGAGTGAAACCATTTGGTACTTGTCTTTCTCTCCCTGGCTTATTTCACTGAGCATAATACCCTCTAGCTCCATCCATGTTGTTGCAAATGGTAGGATTTGTTTTCTTCTTATGGCTGAATAATATTCCATTGTGTATATGTACCACATCTTTATCCATTCTTCTACTGATGGGACCTTAGGTTGCTTCTGTATCTTGGGTATTGTAAATAGTGCTGTGATAAACATAGGGGAGCATATGTCTTTTTGAATCTGTGATCCTGTTTTCTTAGGGTAAATTCCTAGGAGTGGAATTACTGGGCCAAATGGTATTTCTATTTTTAGTTTTTTGAGGAATCTCCATATTGCTTTCCACAATGGTTGAACTAATTTACATTCCCACCAGTAGTGTAGGAGGGTTCCCTTTCTGTGCATCCTCACCAGCATTTGTTGTTGTTTGTCTTTTGGATGTTGGCCATCCTAACTGGTATGAGGTTATATCTCACTGTGGTTTTAATTTGCATTTCCCTGATAATTAGTGATGTGGAGCATCTTTTCATATTGGCCATCTGAATTTCTTCTTTGAAGAAGTGTCTATTCATATCCTCCGCCCATTTTTTAATAGTGTCCTTTGCTGTACAGAAACTTTTTAGCTTGATGTAGTCCCATTTGTTCAAATAAGTCATAAGCATGCTAATGGTGCTACAGAAAAATATTCAAGAGCTACGGGACGAATTCAGGAGGGAACAGACACCTTAAAAAATACAGAAACTGAAATGAAACAAACTATGGAGGGATTTAAAAGCAGATTAGATGAGGTAGAGGAGACGGTAAATGGAATAGCAATTAGAGAACAGGAATACAAAGAAGCTGAGGCAGAGAGAGATAAAAGGAATGAAAAAATATTAAGAGAACTGAGTGACCACTCCAAATGGAACAATATTTGCATTATAGGGGTACCAAAAGAAGAAGAGAGAGAAAAAGGGAAAGTGCCTTTGAAGAAATAATTGCTGAAAACGTCCCCCATCTGGGGAAGAAAATAGTCTCTCAGGTCATGGAGGTGCACAGATCTCCCAATACAAGGAACCCAAGTATGACAAAACCAAGACATATAATAATTAAAATGGCAAAGATCAAGGACAAGGACAGAATATTAAAAGCAGCCAGAGACAGAAAAAGATCACCTACAAAGGAAAACCCATCAGGCTATCAATCAGACTTCTCAGCAGAAACGCCAGAAGGGAGTGTCATGATATATTTAATGCAATGAAGCAGAAGGGCCTCAAACCAAGAATACTCTACCCAGCAAGATTATCATTTAAATTTGAAGGAGGGATTAAACAATTCCCAGATAAACAAAAGTTGAGGGAATTTACCTCCCACAAACCATCTCTACAGTGTATTTTAAAGGGACTGCTCTAGATGGAAGTGCACCTAAGGCTAACAGAATTTCAAAATTTATGTCTGTAATTATTTGCATAATTTGATAACAAAATATTGTAATTTGATGAAAAATTAAAATTTTAAAAAGGAGCAAGCAATAATGAGATTCTAAATAAGGAGAGTAATGGGGGAGAACACCCCTGTTAGATATTCAAATTTATCACATAGCTATAATAATTAAATGGCATGTTCAATTTTAAATAATTAAAATTGTGCTGTAGTGGTATTCAGATGGGCAGAAAGATCAGTGAAACAGATTATAAAAATCCAGATTGATTCCACTGCTTATAAGAATTATTGTGTGATACAAATTGTATTTTAAATTAGTGGGAAAAGACATTTCATTTAAGGGTGTTGGAATAAGTGGATAGCGATCAAGGAAGAAAACAAGTTTAGATCCACATTTCACACCCACTTTGAACCAGGAGGATCAAAGACTTAAATATAATAAAATCTTCAAAGCACCAGAAGGAAAAAAACCTAACAAAACCCAGGGAAAGAACAAAAGGGCAAGGGAAGCGGTGAGAGAGGGTGCTGCTACTCTGTAGCAGGGAGGCGCAGGACGAGTCAAAGACAGAAACTTGGAGTTTCAGAAACCGTGTTTAAAATTGCAGCATTTTCACCATACTTCTAACCTTAGAGGTATATTTTAGGAAATGATATGTTGAGATAAAGAAATACCTTATTCATCATAACCACAGAGATTGAACAGTTTGTTTTAAAATATGTGGAAGCATTCTCTTCTGTTATACAATTTAAATCTCATGTTTTTTATTACCAGTAACTGTGCTACAAAATCTTATTAAATGAAAATTTCATTTTAACTACATATGCACCAACAATTGTTGCTTCTTTAACATATAAAATGTGAATTGCAAGGTTTTTTTACTTTCTTTGTGATTTTCTGCACAGCAGTATTCTTACCATTACCTTGTATCATTTTTATGAAAACAATAAAGACATTACTCAAAATACAAAACACATAATCCATTAAAGAACAAAGCATCAGTATTTAAATCTTTCCATATAGAATCGCCTTCTGTGTGGAGCCATTGGGAAGGAACTACTGGAAAAGTGTAGCCACGATGCAGGGGTGGAGGGCATATGGTGCTTTGTTCTGGCTCTTAGGTGATTGAGCCAGACAGGAGCCTTGGAAGTACACTCGGGCCCTGGAGTGCAGGCTTTAAAATGGCAGAGGTAATGTTCTCAGTACCCTTACATGGCCGGAGTGACTCTGTATCTTCTGCTTTTCCTAGATTGGTTGGAATGTGAACCTTCATAGACAGGTTGTAAACTCGTTAGGAGGCAAATCTGTATTTACCTTTTCTGCCCACACAGGACCTAGTATGTTGCCTTGGATAATAGTCCTCTGTAAACGTTTGAAAATTGAATTTACTTAGTAGGAGACTTCTTTGGACTAACAGTAGAGCAAAGGCCAGCACACTTGGGCAGCTAGCATTTTAGGAGTTCTGGCCCAGATGCTCCCATCAGATATTTAAGTTGGGATCATGGAACTTCACGTTTCTCAAAGTTATTACAGAGATTATCGCCTTTAACTAAAGACCATATCGAGGAGCAGTTTTAATATACACTAATTTTGGCCTGTTTCTCTCTTGTTCTTGTCTTCCAGGTATTCCATACTTTGTTCTGGCCTCTTGAATGGACAGTAGCTGGCAGAGACAACAATACTTGTTACACAAAGATAATTTGCAATAAGTCAGACAATGTACGTAATATGCTTGGAAGCTGAAATGCTGTAATTTTATTTTATTTTACCTTTTTTTATCGAGGTATGGTTGACATACAATATTATACTGGTTTCAGGTGTACAATATATAGTGATTTGACAATCATATGTTATAAAATTCTCACCATGATAAAAGTAGTTATCACCTGTTACTGTACAAAGTTATTTCACTATTGGCTATATTCCCTACACTGTGCTTTCATCCCTTATTTATGATTTTTCTCATGACTTTATTCATGACTTAGTTATTTATAATTGGAAGTTTGTGCTTCTTAACCCCCTTCACCTATTTGCCAACCCCCCTTGGCACTCTCCCATATGGCAACACCAGTTTGTTCTGTGTTAGAGTGTGTTTCTGTTTCATTCATTTGTTTGTTCATCTGTTTTATTTTTTAGATTCCCCACGTAAGTGAAATCCTATGATGTTTGTCTTTCTCTGTCTTGCTTATTTTACTTCGCATAATACCCTCTAGGTCCACCCATGTTGTCGAAATTGGCAGGATGTTTTCTTCTTATGGCTGAGTAATGTTCCATTGTGTATATGTACCACCTCTTCTTTATCCGTTCATCTCCCGATGGACACTTTGGCTACTTCCATCTTCGCTATTGTAAATAGTGCAGCAGTAGACATAGGGGTGCATTTATCTTTTTGATAGTGATTTTAGTTTCTTTGAGTAAATACCCAGAAGTGGAATTGCTGAGTTGTATGGTATTTCAATGAAGTGCTGTAATTTAAAAATGTAGCTTTTATTCTAGTATTTGGGTTTTTATAATCTCTTTAAAGATAGCTTTCAGAGCAAGGCGCAAAAATCTTTCAAATCATTAGCTGGTCACTGTGTTTGCAGAGGTTGAACAAGTAACAGACTGTAATCGAGGCTCACCAGCACCTTCTCAAGGGAATCACCACGGGTTGTCTCTTCCCAGAGCTGTCCAACTTGGCAGTTTAAAACTAGAGGATCTGTGAAAATTTTGGTCATCAACTATTAAAATGTTAGGTGTACATTTGTGTGCATTTTGTAAATAGACCCAATGTCTGTCAAAAGCCTTTAGAAGTAGGTGCTTACGCCAAGTGAAAACCCTAGCTAAAAAACTAGTTCTTAAAGCATTTGATTAAAGAAGCAGTGGTGGGGGGTGATGAGCCCATGGTTGGAGGCTTTCTGCCTTTTCTGTATTAAGGTGAGCTTGAAATTGGTAACAAATGCCCCTAATTATTGTAATTTAAAGCACAGCTTATTGATGTTTTGCCCACTTTCCACAGGAGAGCTAGCCCCCTTTCACCCTGTCCAAATTCTATTTCTAGAGTCTCACCCTCATACTTACTGTTTCCTGTAGCTAGGTGGTGAAAATGGCGAATGAGGTGTCCCCTCTCACAGAACCTGCCTTCATTCTCATTTCTAAGTGGAGGCTTGCATCACAGGGTCTTACTCTCCCCGGCTGCACCCGTTTCCCACTTTGCTGTAAGATGCACCATCTGAGAGATTCCACGTCAGTGATCTTGCAGGACCCTGGGGCCTCCACTTTGCACCCACAGCCCCAGGGCCTCTGATTCTTCCCACCCTCTGAGGAGCCCCCTTACAGAGCTCACTGAGCCCCCACTGGGAGATGTGTATGAGGCTGGCTACTCTGAACCCTTGTCCCTTCTCCAAAATGTGGGAAGGTGGGGATTTCTGCCAGCCCAAGGCCTCTTCTGCCCTTTTACATTCTCTCTTCATCTGTTGTACACTTTTACTATTGAAGGTCAAAATGAAGAAGAGAACCTGATGGAGAAAAACGGGCGAAAAGACAGCGTCGCATGCAGTGTTACCTTGGAAATAGCACGTTGAATCCTGCTTTCCTGTCCCCGTGGGTCTGCTCATTACATGCCCCTCTACCTCCCAACATGTAGTCCTGGGGAAAAGGCCCCCCCGGCCACTCCTGGGTATCTGTTAGGAGCCAGGCAGCTTGCCCCCTGGGCCAGGAATCACTGCAATTCTAGTAAATCCTGCCGCCTTAGAATTACCCCAATGGTGGACTCTAATTCATGCTGTTGTTTAGCACTGTCTCAGCATAATTTGGAAATTTACATCATACTAATGAACTCCTTCATGCAGTGGGTAAATTGCTTGTTCTCGTAAATTTGAGTGCAAATTAACTCTGGATGTGCATTTACTGGCTCATTTAACAGATTCTTACAGTGGCTCTGTTTCATGGTAATGTTCTCTGCTCAGTTCCACATTAGGGTTCTTTTTCTGTAGTAGATGCTGTAAATACGAACTGTGAACTTGCAATGAACAGTTTCCTGTTCAGACCATTAACCTACTCGGTTTCTCTTTGTTATTGTTTCTCTATTAAAGAATCGGGTGATAGGATTTCATATTCTTGGACCCAGTGCCGGTGAAGTCACCCAGGGATTTGCAGCTGCCATGAAATGTGGGCTCACCAAGCAGCTACTGGATGACACCATTGGCATTCACCCCACATGTGGTGAGGTACGGAAGCAGAAGGGTTGGTTTTTTTGGTTTTAACTGATTTCAGTCAGTGTAGCTTGAAAAACTATTACAAAACACATTGTCAGAAAGATTTTTATTAGTAACTGATTTGTGTACTGTACAGGACAATATAGATCTAATATTCAAAACGTGTTTTCTGGAAGCAATACTGAAATACTGCTGGTTATGTTTACTTGGTTTTCTTCCTTCTGGACAGATACTCACCACTTTGGAAATCACGAAGGCGTCGGGACGCGACATCACCCAGAAGGGCTGCTGAGGCTAGACCTGCTGCTGGCTGGTCCTCCTTGTCATATTCCCATTTTCTTTCACGAGCGCTCTCGGATAAAGTGCGTCTGTGCTCCTGGCACCTGCTCTGTTTTGTGGGAACCAGTATGGACCTTTCTTCACAGCACGATGACGACGTGGACAAGGAGGCAGGACAGCAGCAGGCATGTAGGCGTGCGCTCAGCAGGCCTGGTGGACTGGGAGAGGCGGTGATACTGCCTCCTTGACGTCTTAGCTCGGAACCCCATTGTGAGGTGAGCTAAGACCGACACTCTTCCAAATCAGGGCTGAGCTTCCCTCTGAAAGACCTTTGAAACACACAATTAATCTAAGTAACTCTTCTGGTTGCTAGTGTTTTTATCCCCTTGCTTTGTTGTTTCTGTGAAAATATACTCTCAGTTAGGAAACGGACTCAGTTAGGAGCACGGCTGGAGGTGGCCAGGAATTCACGCATGGTTGCTGGTGAGAGGTGTTGTGGAAATGCTGTAGAGTAGCTGGCTGCAGAGGACTGGGTGTGTTAGGAAGTTGTACATGCTCTATAGTCTAGTCAGCTGTTTTCTCTTAAGTACATTTTTACCCACCATCAGAAACCTGCCTTGGCTTCACCCTGTCCCGGTTTCCCATGGTAACAACCTTGGAGTCCCTTCTCTTATTAGTGTGCCCCAAACTGAGCAGATTATCTCACGTCAAAGAGAAATGCTTGAATTTCTTTTTCGTGTTGATTCTAACAGTAATATTAAAAGTTTTCAATACTGTATTATGTGGAATCTCACTAATTTGAAACTTTAAAATGATTCAGTCCACAACTATTTAATTATAGTCAAGTTCAGTAAATGAAAGTTGATATTATGAGATTCCATTTGAATTTGTACCCCTGTCACAATCTAAAAGGCCTTCGAAGTGGGCGGCCTAGCCAAGGTCCTTTTGGAAAACCTCTTGTTTTCTTGGGGAGCGTACCACAGAGCAGCCCAGCTCAAGGCTCTTAGACAGCCATTGCTCTCCTGAGCAGCACACGAGCGCCACCCACTGCCATGGGATTGAGTGGTTCTGTGGTCAGAATTTCTGGACATACATTTTAAAAGAAAAATTTTAGCCAATAAACAATTGGTGAACACCTTGTGTAGATGGGACATTTTGCTCCCCTCTCTGGAGGCAAGGAGTGGAGCACGGCTGGATGTGGGTGGGGGACCCCAAGATGACTGACAAAGGATTCAGTTCTTTAATTGCTCTTTTATTGGGAAGCATGAAATACAAATGTAACTCTCTGAAAAGTAAGGCAGGGTGTATTAGTTGCTATAACTGAGGTAGAAACAGCACAGTGGGAAACAGGAAGATATTAATTTCCATGGGAATGGGGATAGGGTTGGGATAGCTGATCTGAGTTTAGTGGAAGCAGTTACATATGAACTGAATCTTGAGGGACGAATAGGATTTCAATGATTTGAAATGATATGGAGAGGCTCTGAATGATGCTTTCAGAGATTCGACTAAAATACTAGATTAAATAATTTTAAAAATCTCTTTTTGTTACCATATTGCTGAGCACCACATGGACACACAAAACCAAGGGTTTCCCGAAGCCCTAATGAAGTGAAACCAGGAACCATGGAAGTCTTGAGAGCTTCTGTTTTGTACTGAGCATAGAGCAAAAACCTAAAGCCCAGGATTGCCCAGGTGGAATTTCAGGTGGGAAAACCTTTTTATAAAACTGGGGCCTTAATGAGCTGTACACCCAGTAGAAGAGTGAGTGAAAAATCCTCTGCCTCACAGAAGGAAGCAGTGAAGAAACATGCCTGTCTTCTCACTGGCATTTGTGGAAGGAAATAACCCACCCAGAGAATTTATAGCTACTGTCCAGGTAACAGACCATTGGGAAGGCTAATTATCTTCCCTTTGAAAAGAGGAGAGAAGAAGGCTTAGATGTAAACCTATCTGTAATTGGCTCCCTCACACATTCGCCAATACTTCATCTCTTTACTCTTTTCTACTTTCCTGAGATAAAGATGTTTTTAATTGTAATAGATAAATTTTTACCTAGCAGATAAAACTTGAATGCATCTAAAACATACAGATGCATACAGATCAACAAGGAAAAATTGACATCCTCTGTTATAATAAAGATTTTAATTTGCCTCAGTTATTAGATCAAATACCAAAAAAAGGTCAATTAAAGGTACACATTTGAATAGCTCAATTAAGAAGTTCAATTTAATGAACTTAAGAAGACTACATCTCACATAAAAATGTACTCATTCAGGCAGTATTTATGAAACCTGCCTGTGCTAGGCCATAAAGGCTGGGCTCAACAAATTTCAAAAGTCTGGTGTCATATAAGGATGCTGCAAAAGGCCTTCAGCTGTGGGACTAACACTAAGAACCCAAACCTTCAGATCTGTTCAGTATGGAGGAAAGTAGAGTACAGAGATAGTGTGAGTGAGGGGTTAGTGGGAAATCAAACTAGAAACAGCCAGGTTAGAGCCAGGAGCCAGTCGGAAGAAGCTGGGAATTATGGGAAGAACCTAGACTTTGAAGAATGGTAAGATTTGGGAATATCTGGTATTATGACTCACTAGACATATGTCATAATAAATTACTTAACTTTTCCTAGTCTTCATTTATTAAGTACAGACTATATTACCTGTTTCACAGATTTAGAACAATCAAATACATTTGTTAAGTTCCTGACATGTAGAACCTAACACATGGTGTAGGGTATCTTGGCTTCTGTGATGACATGTCAGGGGCCTTTTTAAGGAATACTCCTGCAGACATGGGACAGGTGCATAGGCAGGTAGGAGTAATACTGCATACAGTGCTTCGGCGGAGTTCACTGTGGTAGGCAGCCTCCAAGTCAGCCCCCATGTCGGCCTCCACAGCTACGGGTGGTCACATCTTTTTGTAGTCCCCTCCCACGTTGTACCTACGTTGGTCTGTGTGACTAGTGGCACATGGCGGAAGTAATGGTGAGTTGCTTCTAAGATCAGGTCATAAAGGATGGCAGCCTAAGTTTTCGTGACTCTTGTGCACTTTCTTGGACCACTTGCTCTGGGAAAAGACAGCTGCCATGTCATGAGGGCTCTCAGGAAGCCCATGGAGGGGCCCAGCTGTGAGGAAATGGAGTCTCCAGCCAGCAGCAAGAAACTGAGGTCTGCCAGCATCCATGTGATTGAGCTTGAAGTGAATACTTTCCTGGTGAAGGCTTCCTTGACTGCAATCTCTTGAAAGACTTTGGGCTAGGTCAGTCAGCTCAGCCACTCCCAGAGTCCTAACCCTCAGAAATTGTGATGTAATAAAACATTCGTTTTTCAAGCTGCTGAGTTTTGGAGTAATTTGTTACATAGCAGTATATAACTAATATGTCTGCCAAGGAAGTTAAAGTAAGTACAAATTTGATCAATTAATTAAAATATATTGGGGAACTTTTTCCCTAGGGCAGACAAAATAAATCTCATGGATTTCAGATTGTATCAGAAAGAGATTGGAGCTCAGACCTACCACTGAATTTACCTTTTTGTGGTAGACAGAGAAACCCCTAAGCAGGAAAGCTCAAGGTCCTCCTCACTGAGGTGCTGCGTCAGTGATGTGGGGCTGTGGGGGGTCTCTGCTCAACTTCCTGGGAGCATCAGTGACTTCCAAAGCTCGCATGAAAGATTACTAGGAAAACCTGTGATAGAAATTCTGTAATAAATAAGATAAATAAAATAATAATAATAAAACCTGTAAAAATATAATTTTAAAAAACCTGTAAAAAAATTCATTTTACAAGTTGGGTTCATTAAACTTAGCAAGGGAGAGCATTGCTCGACAGAGTCTCAGTATCATCTCAAATGGGAGTTAGGGAAAGGGACTTAGAGGATTTGGGAGGCTAGGGTTAGCCAAGGGGTGGTTGCAAAGAAGAGGTTACTAAGTGGGTCCAGGTAGCAATTGGTCAGAGTTAGTAAACTAGGCTGGTTGCTAGAACAGTGTCAGTGGTCTTATCTTTAGGATTTGAGATATGTGACACTACTGAACTTCTGTTACTGTAATCTTTTGGAATATACAGGTCTATTTATGAGCAAGTGTTAAAACAGTTCGAGCTAAGATAATCTGTATGATGTGGTTTAGTACACTTTATTTATTTCTGAGTAATAATGCACTTTTTCAAGTTGTGGTTTTATTTCCCAATGGAGAACCATCCAGTTTGTCTAGGTAGAGAGTGATAGACCTGATAGGAATTTATTGCAAGAGATCATCAAATATTTGTTGAGACTTAAGCTTCCCCCCATGTTGGAATGATAAGGACTAGACTGAACATCCCTCTATAAACAAGTGAGAAAATGAGGAGTTACTGCGTTCAGACATGGAGCAACAGACAATGCGGACTGATCCCTGAGAGGAGGGAAACAAACGAGGTTATCCCTACAGTCACCCCAACTTTCTGCAGGAAAGTAATTTTCAGACCACAAACACAAGGCAGAGCCCTAATAGAACCTGGCAGTCTTGCTAAGTTAGGAGGGAGATTGGAATTCAGAGAGACTGAGTCAGCTGGGATTTGTTGGGGAGACGCAGATGGTGGCCATGAAGAAAAAGGCTCCAGAAACCTGCCACAGGGTCTCCTTGTGGCTCTGCTGAACATTAAGCCACATTCTAGAAGGTGAGGCAAAAAATGGCAGGTAGTTATAATTCGAGCAACAGCCACAGGTCTCAGAAGGTGAGGAAATGTTCTAACTCTGACTAGCAGAGGACAGGCCTCAGGATTTAAATGGTGACCCTAAAGGGGTCATGCTTTAGTAGTAAGGTTGAACTGTCCCTCGAGGTAGGTCTACTGTAAACCTCCCATAGCAAAGTGTTAAGACAGGCCTTAATGAGATCAAGATGATCTAGAAGTTATTGCCTGCAAAAGAAAGCACAACACTCCTTAAAGGGAGATGATAAACCATTCAACAATATAACAGCAATAATGTCCAATCTCCAATAAAAAATTACTAGACATGCCAAGAAGCAGGAAAATGTGAACTGTAACAACAAAAAAAATCAGTGATAGAAACAGAAATGACTACATGATTGAAATAACTCAGAATAATAAACCACTATTAAACTGAATACAAATATTTAAAGGGAAACATGAACATAATATAAATAAGTATTAAAAAAAAAAACCAAAGTGACCTGTAAGAGGTGAGAAATGCAATACCTGTTTCAGGGAGTCCCGTGACCATTACCTGATTTGGTGATTTGCTGAAAGGACTCACATGCTTCAACATAAAATTGCTCATGTCTGAGGCTTTTTATAACAACGGAAAAAGTTCAGGAACAGAAAACAACAAACTTTTTTTTTGAAAGGCAGATGTTAGGGAGGTCATGCACAGGCTTCCAAGTTCTCCGTCCCTCAGTGAGAGTCACAGAGATGGACTTTTCTCTCCAACTGTGAATTGCAAAGACACACGTGATGTTTCCACCCAGGGAAGCTCACGTAAGTCTTGTTGGAGTTCAGAGTTCTTAAAGAAGACTAGTCGTATAGCCATATGGGCAGTTATGGTATGGACCCCAAATCAAGCACCAAGTGCACCTTGTAGATCTTCATGTTTACTTTAAACACCTAGAGCCTCGTTCATTTTGAGCCACTGCTTCAGGCATATATCAGAACATGATTAAGCAGTAACTATGTGAATATTCCAGGAATTCAGTTTTTAGGGCTTCACCAGAGATCACTGCCCTGACAACAGAGATAACTAAGAAGTGAGTAAAATAGACCTGCTTCACTGATTGTTCCCTGACAATAGCAGAAAAGAACATTTCTTTGGATAGGAGCATTAACCACAGTAGAAGAAAAAAGTAATGAATTAAAGATATAACAATAAAAAATACCCAAAGTGAAGGACAGAAAAGAGACTGGAAAATAGTAACTTAGACTCAAGTGGTTTAACACACATGATTAGAGTCCCAGAAAAGGAAAGGAGGTAAAGGACAGAACAATATTTGGAGAAAAATTTTAAAAATTTGGTGAAAACTATAAACCCATAGATTCAAGCTTAATAAACTTCACACTAAAGACCTGTTTACCCAGTATATCATGCCCAGCTTTCAACAACAAAAGTACAGGACATACTAAGAGACAACAGAGTTTGGAGAGACAGTGCAAGCATCAGAATCAGGATCATATATGGCAGAAATGTTGGAATCATCACACCAGGAATTTAAAATGATGATCACTATACCAAGGACTCTAATGGAAAAAGTGGGCAATATGCAAGAACTGATGAGTAGTATAAGCAATGAGAAGGAAGGTAAAAATCAAAAGGAAATGCTAGAAATCAAACACTAACTGAAATGAGAAATGCCTCTGATGGAATCATCAGTAGATTGGACATGGCCAAGGAAAGTCGATAAGCTTAAAGATAAGTTGATAGAAATGCCTCTATTATACTTTCTGTCTCTAGGAATTTGCCTATTTTAATTCCTCATATAAGTATATTCATACATTATTTGTCCCTTTGTGTCTTGCTTATTTTACTTAGCATAATGTTTTCAAGGTTATCCATGTTGTAACTTCAGTCTTTTTTATACCTTAGTAACATTCCATTGTGTGGATATATCACATTTTGCTTATCCATTTATCTGTTGATGGATATTTGAGTTTCCACCTTTTGGCTATTGTGATGTTTCTATGAACATTGTGTTCAAGTATCTGTTTGAGTCTCTGCTTCCAGTTCTTTGGAGTATGTACCTAGGAGTGAAATTGCTGGGTCATATGGTAGCTCTATGTTTAACCTTTTGAGACACTTCCAGATTGTTCTCCACAATGGCTATACCATTTTATATTCCCACCAGCAGTACACAAGGGTGTTATTTTCCTTTTTTTTTGGTAATAGCTGTCCTAATGGGTGTGAATTGGTATACCTTAATTGTGGTTTTTACTTGCATTTCCCAAGCAAAAAATATAATAAGAAAAACACAAATTACAGTTAAGGTATAGCCTACAAAGAATCTGACCAGTACTCCTCAAAGCTCTCAAGGTCATGAGAAGCAAGGAAAGTCTGAGAAAACTATCACAGCCATGAAGAGCCAGCTGAGGAGACGTGACAAGTAAATGTGATGTCGTGTCCTGGATGGGATCATGGAAGAGAAAAAGACACTCGGTAAAAACTAAAGAAATTTGAATAAAGTATGGACTGTAGTTAATAACATTTATCAGTATTGGTTCATAAATTATAACATGTACCATACTAATAAGGAAATTGGATGATGGAGTATATGGGGACTCTGTATGATCTTTTCTCCCGTTTTAAAAATTTTATGGTAAATCTAAACTGTTCAAAAGTACAAAGCTTATTTTTTATTAATGAAAATTATTCCACATACATTACAAAGATAATAGAATATTTTGAATGATGTTATCCCACCAACTTAGAGAAAATTGAGCAGTACTTAGAAAGAAAAATTCCTAAAAAATAATTTAAGAAGCAGTAGAAAATCTGAAAAACACTGTATTCATTTAATAAATGGAATTTATAATTAAAAACCTTCCTACAGTGAAAAATCAAGGGCTGAAGAACTTTGCTATTAAATTTTATCAACATTCAAGGAATAAAAAACAAATTCTTACAAATTTTTCATAAAATAGAAGAGGATGAACACTTCCTAACTCATTCTGAGTTCAGAGTAACCTTAGTACCAAGCACTGACAAAGATTTTTAAAGAAAAAAGTGACTATAAACCATTATCACTCATGATAGTCAACTCAAGCTTCCTAGCCAAATACTGTCAAATTGAATCCAGCAGTGCTTAAGCTGGATGATACATCATGGCCAGGTTCATCCCAGGAGTGCAGGATTGGTTCAATTTATTGGGGTGCGAGGGTGTTGGAGAAGATAATATAATTATCTCAGTAGATGCAAAAGACAAAATTTAATACCTACTTGTCATATAAACTCTCAGCAAACCAGGAATAGAATAAAACATTATCCAGCTAATAAAGGACCTCTCCAAAAGGAAGCTACAGCTAACATCATGTTTAATGGTAGAAGATAGTTGAGAACAGGGCAAGGAATTTAACTTTCACCATTTATATTCAGCATTCTAGAAGAGGTCCTGGGCACTGCAACAATGCCAGACACAAAATGCATACAAATGTGAAAGGAAGACATAGATTGTCTCACTTTGGGGATGACATGATCGTATACACAGAAAATCCTAAGAAATTTACAAAAAATTAACTACTAGAACTTTTACGTGGCTTTAAGAAGTTAACGAATACAAAGTCAATATACACAATCAACTGTATTTCTAAGTACTAGCAACAAACCAGTGTGAATTAGAAATAACAGCATAGAAATATGAGATACTTAGAGGAAGATTTAGCAAAATATGTATAAGACCTGTAAACAAACTATAAAACATTGCTGAGAGAAACTAAAAACGTGTATAGGAAGATACACCATTTTCATGGTCTAGAAGAGGCAGAATTAAGTCATTCCTTTCTCCTCAAATTGATTTTTAGATTCCATGCAACCCCATAGAAAATCCCAGATCTGCTGGCAAAAAAAATTCCCTGAATGTTCTTTCATCTGAGAATGTCTTTGTTTCATCTCCATTCCTGATGGATATTTTTACAGGATATAGAATTCTGGGTTAACAGTTGTTTCAGTATTTAAAAAATTCTTTGCCAATTCCTTTTGGCTTCCATGGTTTCTTAATGACAAATCTGCCATATTTGAACTGCCATTCCTCTATAAGTAATGTGTTGGTTTTCTCTGGCTACTTCAGACTTTGTCCTTAGTTTTTAGTAGTTGGTTGGGATGCATTTATTTGTGGATTTCTTTGGGTTTAACCTGTTTGGGATTCACTGAATTTCTTGAATCTGTAAGTTTATGTCTGTTGTCAAATTTGAGAAGTTTTCAGCCATTTTTTCTTCAAATATATTTTCATCCCTGAACTCATTCTCCTCTCCTTTGGGGTTCTGATGACACAAATGTTAGAACTTTTATTATTGTCCCACAGTTCCCTGGGATTCTGTTGATTAAAAATATTTTTTCTCTTGTTTTTTAACACTGGGTATTTCCTGTTGATCTCTCTTTAAGTTCATAGACTCTTCTGTATCATCTCTGTTTTACTATATACTTTTTAAATATTGGATTATGTATTACATTTTTCTTTTATAAAATTTCTTCTTTATGGCTTTTCTTTCTTTCCTGAGACTTTTTTTTTATTCACTTCGAGAGTGTTCTCTCTTACTTTTGAAGCACTTTTATAACAACTGTCTTAACAGTTTTGTCAGCTAATACTGCTGTCTTTGTTATCTCAGCATTCGCACCTATTGTCTTTTCTCATGCAAATAGAGATTTACTGGTTTTTCATATACCAAGTTACTTTGTATTCTAGACATTTTGGGTATTATGTTAAATGTCTCTTGGTCTTGTTTAAATCTTTGCAGAGGTTGTCATTTTTGTTTTATCAGACAATTGGCCTGATTGAATTCAGTTTGCAAGTTTGAACCTGCACTCTGAGTTTTCAGTATCAGTTCCTTTTTCATAGTATCTGTGCTGCCTAGAATTCTCTCTGTGACTGGGCTGTCCCATAAATCAGTTCTCAACGTCAGTGGTGTGCTCTTTGGGGTCATGTCCATGAATATACGGCATGGGGAGTGGGCCCAGTTGTTTACAAACAACGTCATGGTGTTGCTTTCCCACATTCCTCCCTCTTCATGATCTCAGCAGTGTTTTCTGATTCCCTGGGCCCAAGAGCTGGGCTTTATTTACCTTACTCTGCCACATACTTTATGCAACTGTATGTACATCAAGGGCCCAGTGTCTCTCCCTGAGAGTTTCAAGCACCTGCTGTCCCAGCCACCACTGTTGTTGTCATGGGGCCGAGAGAACAGAGAAGAAAACCCAAATGGTATTTTCCCCACCCTCTCTAAGTGTTAGGAGATCCCCTTACCACTCCTCAGGCCAGAAGTAGAGGGGCTTTAACCAACCCTCTCTGTCCTGACCAGTACCCAATTCAGTGTTTCAGGATGCAGTGAGTCCATACTAGGGGGGGGCCAAACAAGTAAATAAATGGTGAACTCATCACCACCTTTGTGTTCCTCTTTTTTTACTTTCTTCCCCAATTCTCTTGCTCCTATTACTTTCCAGAGGCCTCAAATTGCTGCTCTGCCTTCTGCCCAGATTTCATAGCTGCATTCAGTGAGAGAGACAGCGTAGATTGTGCTAGCTTTTTCTTGCACAGAACTGGAACATCCCAGCAATCTTTTTTTCAGAAGTAAATTGTGAAAAATTGAATTTAAGGTTTATATGAAGTTGCAGTGGATCTCTAGATCGCTAAAATTATCTTAGAAAATAACAGTCAGAAGATTTATATTGCTTCATTTCTTCAGTTACTGTAACACTGCAGTAACCCGGAGTTTGGTATTGGCAGAAGGATAGATAAATTGATCAGTGTAGAAGAGCAGAGCCCAGAAATAGACCCACATTTATCGGTCAGTTGATTTTTCACAAATGAACCAAGTTAAATCAATAGGGAAATGATAGTCTTTTCAACGAAAGGAAAGGTGTTGCTGGAACAATTGGATATCTGTAAAGGAAAAAACAGAATCTTGACCCTATCCTCAAATCACAAATAAACTGAAATGGATTACAGTAAAAGCTAAAACTGTAAGACTTCTAGAACCACAGGAGAAAACCTTCATGATCTTGGGGTAGACAAAGATTTCTTAAGCACTCAAAAAGTATGAACCATAAAAGACAATAATGATAAATTGTATTTCATCAAAATTAAAAACCTTGGAAAGACAGCATTTAGAAGGTGAAAAAGCAAGCCACAGATTAGAATTATAATACAATGCACATATCTAACAAAGGACCTGTTTTTAGAATATTTAAAGTTTTCTTACAGGTCAATAATAAGAAAAACTACCCAGTAAAAAAAATGGGTAAAAGATTTGAGCAGAATTTCTTCACACTTGGCCACTAAAATACACACTCAATCAAAAAAACAACATAAAAAATATGTTTACATCACTGAGATAGGGAAATACAGTGAGACACCACTACACATCCACTAGGATGGCTTAAATGTATACTGACAAAACCAGATGGAGATGGGGAGCAACAGGAGCTCTCGGACATGTTTGGCAGGAACATGGAATAGCTTGACTCCTTTGGAAAACCATTTGGCAGCTCCTAAGTTACTAGCAATTCATCTCCTAGGTATCACAAAAGCTTGTATGTGAATATTCTTAAGAGCTTTATTCATAATGGCATAAAATTGTAGAACATCAAATGTCCATCAGAAGATGAATGGATAAACAAGTGGTAGAATATTCATGCAATGAAATACTATTCAACAATAAAAATGAATGAACCGCCAACAAATGCAACTGGGAATGAATTTAAGATCATGATGCTGAGCCAAAGTGGCCAGGCCAAAAAAAAAATACATCTTGTGCATATTCATACTTGCATATGAAATTCTAGGAAAGGCCAGTCTAATCCATAGTGATAAGGCAGATAATGGTTGCCAGGGGTTGAGGGTTAGTTATTCGGAAGGGGTACCAGAGGGCTTCTTGGAGTAATGGAAACCTTCCAGATGTTGATCATGGTGGTGGCTACAGAATTGCATGAATTTGTCACTTGTCAGGCAGTCATAAGTCAAAATGAATACTTAACTGGGTGCATTTTGTTGTATGTAAATTATACTCAAAAATTGATTTTTATGTAATGCTCAAATATTTACTGAACGTTCACTAAATGGTAGGCACTGGCTGAGTGAGCAGAACGTATGTAGCAAGGGGAACTGAGGATGTCTTCTCAGCTGAAGATGATGGATCAAGAGAGATGCATCCAGGTAGAGGAGCAGGTCTGAAGAGCGTGTGAGCCTGAGTGGGCATCTGTGATACAGTGTCTCAGGATTTGCCCTTTACTAGACTGACAATTATGAATTTCCCTGATTAGTCGGTAATGTATGCCCTAGCCCTGACCATCTTCCTGGGGTTTAGTTCTTCAGTCCGAATGTGGTCCTCCCCCAGGTGACCAGCATCTGGGAAGGGGCATGTGGCATTAGCATCAGCTCTAGTAGCAGCTTTATTTCTGCAGCTTGTTCTACCGGCTTTGAGCCTCTGTGGATTGAGCTAGGTCGCCTATACCCCAAGTCATCCAGATTCCTCAATTCACTTCACTTCCCCCCTAAATTCAAAGTTGATATGTGATCGTCACAATTTGGGGAGCAGTGGACTTGGTTTCACTTCTCTTTTGTCAGGCCTCTTGCAGAGTAAGTGGGAAATATTAAACTTGGGGGGCTTTGCCAGGAAGCAGTTTCTGCCTCAGGGGTGAATGCAGGATGGTAGTTTTGTCCTTGTCTGCTCGGTGAGTGAATCTTCAGGTGAAGTCACTGCTGAGTGTCTGCACTACCGGGCAGCTGCGTGGGCTGTACACGGAAGCACCCACACACGGCGAGCTTGCCGCCAGTCTTTTGTCCCAGATTGCCTCTGACAACACAACTGTTTCCTCGGTATGTTTCTTCTGTGTTATATTAATGAGCACAGACCACTGAATCAGCTCTTCCCTGGAGGCTGTCTGATTGTATGAAGTGGGAGAAGTCTTCTGCACTGTTTAACTTGCCTTCCTCCCCTTCTAAGGCGAGAGCCCACCAGAAGCCTGTGCGGGCTGTGAGTGGTGTGCACGTGATGCCTTCAACTTGAACTAAAAGCCAGTGAATTCATTTACTGTCACTGGCAGCCATTAGCTGGGCCGGGGGGCTTGCTGCGTAACTAGTACAGTGTTGTTGAATCGCCCTTGTTGGTTCAGCCTCGATGGGACGCGCTGGGGCTTCAGACCCTGGCGCATGGGGGCTCCTATGGTCTCTTCCCTCAAAGACTTTATGTTTCAGTGTCTCAGGGAGACCAGAGGCCGTGCAGTGCTTTGCAAGCAGTTCAGACGAAGCCCTTGGAAGCAGTTACTCAGCTGTCAGTGCTGGCTGTGGCCATCAGCATAGGGCCCAGGACTCAGGCTGTTCTCCAGGATAGGTGTGGCTTCTCTAAGACAACAGGGGTCAACCTCATCTGCCTCTGAGCCATTTCATGCTGCAGCATGCCATTTGACTCCGTCTGCCTCTCGGGAACTTCTGGACCTCAGATCACTCCCCTGCTGCTCTGTTCTCTGCCTGCCTCTGGCCCACCTCTCCGCTCCCCTCCCAGGGGAAGGCCTCACAGCTCCAAAGTAGGCTCTGGGACCCACATTTACCTACTCTGATTTCTAGGGAGTTATGCCATTTTCCATTTGTGTTGCAAGTGAAAAAAAAAAATCCAGCTCAGTTTTATCTGTCTTGAGAGCTTGGTTTAACATTTCCTAGAAACAAACTTCCTCAGCTTTTGTCTACCTGAAAACCTCTTTATTTCAATTTCAGATTTGTGGAATACTTTTCCTGCAAAGAGAAATCTTGTTTGACATTTTTTCTCCTTTGAGTGCCTGAAGGAATTTCCACCATCGTCTTGTCTCCATTGCTGCTGACGAGACGTCAGCCGTCACCCTGTTGTTTCCCCTGTGTATATACCATGTGCCTCCTTCCCCCCTGATTGCACTTACCAATGTTTATCTTGAGTTTTCAGCAGTTTGGCTTCTATATGACTGTATATTTTTCTTTGACTTATACTGCTTTAATGTCTTAGATCTGTAGGTTGATATCTTACACCAGTTCTGTGAAATTCTTAACCATCACCTCTTCAAATATTTCTTCTATCCATTCTCTTCTTCCCTGCTTCTAAAATGCCAATAATGGGTGCATTGCTGGGACTTTTTATTGTCCTCCATATCTCAGACTCCCAGTTATTTTCCTCCCGGTATCTCGTTTTGGATCATGGCAGTTCAGTTTGGATACTGACTCATCTTCAGGTTCACTGATTCTTTACACCACTGTGTCCCATCCTCTGTTAACACACTGAATGGATGTAGTTTTGCATTTATTTCCATAGTTTCTTTTTTATATTTTTTATCTCTCCCCTCAAATTTCTCACCTGTTCCCACATAACGTGCACATTTTCCTGTGGACCCTGCTGGGTGGCCTCCAGCTTTCCCTGGGCCACTGCAGTGTGTTTGGTGAAGGCCTCAGAGGGCTTTCTCAGCCTTTGGCATGTTGCCCCTGTGCCTCAGTGGACGCCCAGGTGGGTGGGTGCAGACTTGCCCTGTAGCTGTGGCCCCTTAGGGTTTCTGTCCACCCTGCAACTGCCCTGTGGCCTTGGGAGTCTGTTGGGTCTTGGGTCTTGAGAGTTTGGCTGGTGTCTCCCTGCCCCCATCCAGGTGGGTTCCTCTGCCTCTCACCACAGCATCTGGAGGGAAGCAGCCTTGAGTCTTCTCTCCTGGGGAAGGCTTGTCACTTCCTGGCATTTATTTTAGTTTGTATTTTTTGTATTCTCTGCTGTCTCGTCTTCAGAACATACGAACAATCATTATGTAGCTTAAGCAGATCATTCCTGTTAGGTAGGAGTGGTAGCTTTTATTAATTCTCCATTCAACAAATACCCATCTGCCAAAAATACCATGTTCTACATAAGTTGCTGCTACAGAGCACTGCATTTGGTGGTGGGATCTCAGCCTTGTGACTCGCTGGCAGGGTGTCCATGGCAGTCCGCCCTGTGTCCCCCAGTCTTGGCCGCCTCTTCTGAGGAGGGCAGGCAATAAGAGTCGCCACCAAGCCTGAGGGCTGGGCTTCGAGCTGCCCTGTCAGAGGTCACTCTGCCAGGGCGCAGAGGTGACCTGGTCACCTGGTCGCACTTCAGGTGGCCTGTTGGTACCCTTCCACTAGCTTGCCTGGTGGAGGGGCACACAACCTACATTTCTTCACTGTGGTAAAACAAAATGGATCACACTAGTCAAAATATTCTGAAGTGAATCACTAGGAAAATTCCTTTTCAGATCAACAACAATATAGCTAATCTTACTGAGCTCTGTGCCAGACACTTTATATGTTTATCTCATTTAACTTCACCACAACTCTGTGAGGTCAGTACCATCCCATGACACACACAGGAACAGACTCGGATTTTATAAACTTGCCCAAAGCTCCCAGTTACTAAGTGGTGGACCCAGGCAGTCTGCTTCTGACCCCACATTGCCAGCCCTTAATCAGGCCTCTCCCTGCTTAGCTCTGGCCTTGGTTGGAGAGGCCAGGAGACACCACCAGAGGGAGTGGGAGAGGTTGGACAGGAGCGGGTGAGCCACAGGACTGGGGCAGCACGCAGCAGAGGGACGGTGGCCTGGAGGGTGAGCGTGGGGGGAGGGGATGGAGCCCTCCACAGGCTCGTGCTCCGCACTGTCTCTCCTGTGGAGGTCAGGTGCTTGTGCATGAGTCTTGTAAGGACAATGAGGGAAAAGAACTCAGAGAACAATATGAAAGCAAGACCTGAGTATGTGTGGAGGGTGGTCAAGGCTGGAACCCTTGCTGCAGCTCATGGCCTGCCTCCAGCCCTCCGGCTGGACTCTCCTGAGGGCACAGGTGCCCCAGGACCTTCCTGAGTACAGCAGGAGGGGCGGCGGGGGCCGGCCTCTCACACTGCGGCCCAGCACAGGTGGCCCTCTCCCCTGTCGAGTGTCGCTGAGCGACTGAGCTAGCAAGTGCCGGCCAGGCAACCACTCTTGTCTCCTTTAACCCCACCACCACCCTGCAAGGCTGCATGGCCTCTTCCCTGGAGGAGACAGGCTCAGGGAGACAAAGGACTTGCCCACGGTCACAGCGCGTAAGCAGCAGGGCCGAAGCCCGGGTGCCTGTCCAAATGCCCTCTGTCCGGACATGCACCCACAGAAGCCCCGTCTGACGCTGGATCTGGATTTTGTGTTAATTTATTATGCAGAATCCTTTGTCTGACCAGTCCAGGCGGGGTAGGCCTGCTCCCAGGGCCCTCTGGGGAGGAGAGCTGGGAGAAAAGGCTGAGGACGCAGGCATGGTCTGCCCTTGTGGAGTGGTGGTCCTGGCTCATAGCTAAGGGGTTGAGGCAGTGGAGGGCGGCATGGGGGCGCCATATTGTGAGAGGGGCTCATGGGGTGGCTTCTGTCATTCCGAAGGCAGGCAGGGCCAAGAGACTGGTGAGCTCGGCCTCAGGAGCTGCAGTGTGGGGGCTCAGAGCCCAGGGCTGAGCTGAAGGGGGCCAGCCTCCAGGCCTAGATGAGTGCTTGTCACTGTGGGGAGGGGTGGGGATTTTTGTCCCAGAGGACATTGGGCACTGACTGGGGACATTCTGGATGTCACAGCTGGCGGCTGGGGGCTGCTACCGCACCTCCAGGGTGCAGTTCAGGAAAGCTGCCCCCACAGCCAGGAGTCTGCTGCCCAAACGTCAGCAGTGCGAGGCTGGAGCCCCGGCCCCCTCCGCACCGCCCTTGCCGGACCTCCCGTCTGTGCCACAGCCCCCGGCACTCACCACCTCCATCTCCAGCGCTGAGCCAGGAGCTCCGGGCCTCCCCTAGTGCTGAGCTCCCAGGCCCCCATCCCAGCAGAGGCGCCCCCAGCCGGCCCCCCGCCCAGACCAGGCTCGCCACTTCCTTTGCCTCCCTCCCCACGTGCATCGCCCAGCTCCACTGGCTGTGTCCCTCCCGTGTGTGCTGTGCTCTCCAGCCTGTCCTCCCGCGTCCGCAGGTCTTGTGGTGGCTCTCCCCTGCTTGAAGTCTTGTAAAGACACCTGCTTCTCCTGGGACACCACATAGCTCTCCCTGTGCACTGTTCTGAGGACCTAGACAGGGTCCATTCATCCCCCCATGCCTACTGCCCCCGTTTTACAGAGGAGGCAGCTGAGGTCTGGGGAGGGCAAGGATGCATAGGCCGCCACCGCTGAGGGCTGGGTCCTGACTGACCTGTGCACATGGCCAGGCCTCTCCAACGCCACAGGTCAAAGTCCCTAGTTTTTGCTGATCTTCTTAGGGTGGTAAGTTAGGATATTCTGGGCTGTCTCCACTTCAGTGGAGGTGTGCTGTCCCCTGACTCCCCACCATCCCCTGCACATTCATCGTCTATGCTTCGTTAGGATGCAGTAGACCTTTTCATTTAAACAAGGTTAAATTCATACTCAAGCTGATGTTTTTGAAGCAAACATTCCAACAACTTTCTAGAGATATAATTCAGTGCTCTAAAATTCACCTGGTTTTCATTGTACAGCCCAATGATTTTGAATAAATCTGGAGTTGTGCAACCATCACTACAATCTAGTGTCAGAACATTTTAATCATCCTCCAATGATCCCTTGTGCCCGCTGGCTTGTCCCACCCCAGCCCAGGCAGCCATGCACCTGCCATCTGTCATAGAGCTCAGCCTATTCTGGACACCACACATAAATGCAATCAGACAGTGTGTCACTTTTATACATTGGCTTGTTCCACCAAGCAGGATGTCCTCAAGGCTCATCCCTGTTGTCGCCTGTGTCAGCACTTCATTCCCTTTTGTGGCTGAGTGATGTTCCATCATCTGGCCATTTAACAGTACATTTTATTCATCCATCAGTTGATGGGTATTGGGCTGTTTCTACCTTTTGGCTATTATTATGGGAGCTGCTAAGAACATTCATATCCAAGTCTCCATGTGGACCTCTGTTTTCATTTCTCTTGAAAGAACTGAGAAAAGGAATTGCTGGGTCATATGGTCAATTTATGTTTAACTTTTTAAGAAATTCCAAACCTTTTTACAAAGTGGCTATCCCAGTTTACATTCCCAGTGGCAATGTATGAAATTTCCAGTTTTTCCACATCCTTGCCAACAAGTCTTTATTATAGCCATTTAGTGGACGTACTTTCTTTGGTGAAAGGTCTATTCAAATCCTTTGTCCATTTTTTAATTGGGTGGTTTGTTTCCTTATTATTGGGTTGTCAGAGCTCTTTATATATTCTGGATTCTTGTGTTTTATCACATATGTGCTTTGAAAATATTTCCTCCCAGTTTGTGGCTCTTTTCATTTCATAATCGTGTCTTTGGAAGTGCAAAAGTTTTAAGTGAAATTTTTGAAGTGTGTTTTTTGAAGTCTAGGAATTTTTGATGAGGTCTAATCTATCAGTATTTCCTTTCATGGACTGTGATTTTGGTGTCTTATTTAAGAATGATGCCTCACCCAAAATAAAGAAAGTTTTCCTCCTCTTTTTTTATCCCTTTAGAAGGTTTATAGTTTTAGGTCTTATATTTGAGTGTATGATCTGTTTTTAATTTTGTGTGTGATGTGAATTAAGCATCTGAATCCATCTTTTGGCCTGTGCATATCCAGTTGTCCCAGCCCTTTTTCTAGTGAATTGCATGGCACCTTTGTCAAAAATCAGTTTGTCACATAAATGTAAGTACAGAAGGAATCTAGATTCTGCCCCATTGGTCTGCATGTGTATCCTTATGTCAGAACCACACTGTCTTGATTACTGTAGCTTTGTAGTAAATTTTAAGTGTCAGTCCTCCAACTTTCTTTTTTCAAGATTGTTTTGGCTGTTTTATATCCTCTACATTTCCATACAAATTTTAGGCTCAGTCTCTCAGTTTCCGGAAAAACAATCAAGCAGGTTGCTGGGAATTTTGATAGGATCTCTCTGAATATATGGATCACTCTGGAGAGCATTTCCATAGTAGGGCCTGGTCTGCATGAACAGGAAATCAGCACAGGTCTTCTTCAGTTCCCCTCAGTGATGTTTCGTAGCTTTCAGGGCACGAGTTCTGGACTTCTGTGAAATTCAGTCCTGAACATTTCATTCTTTTTGATGCTATGATGAATTAAGCTGTTTTCTTAATTTCATTGTTATTGTTCATTGCTAGTGTACAGAAAAGTACACCTGATTCTTTAATATTGGTCTTGTATCCTGAAACCTTGCTGAACTAGCTTAGTGGTTCAAGAAGTTTTTCTCATGGATTCTTCAGGGTTTTCGACACACAGGATTGTATTGTCTACAAATAAAGATGGTTTTACCTCTTCTTTTCCAGTGTGGGTCATTTTTTCTTCCTGACTACACTGGCGAGATCCTCTAGTACAGTGGT
Organism: Smutsia gigantea; assembly: GCA_032199065.1. Taxonomy (NCBI): domain Eukaryota; kingdom Metazoa; phylum Chordata; class Mammalia; order Pholidota; family Manidae; genus Smutsia; species Smutsia gigantea. Next base: position 8,463 of record JAVSCE010005358.1, on the reverse strand, counting down.
GACTAGGGGTGGTGGGAATACACATCATCTCTGATCTTAGGGGAGCTCATTCAGTGTCTCCCTATTAAGCGTTGTTAGCTGTAGGTTTCTCTTGAATACCCCTTCCCGAGGGAGGCAGTGTCCTTCTGTTCCTAGTCTGCTGAGAGATCTTGTCATTAAAGGGTGTTGGATTTTGTCAAACAAAACTTTCTCTGGCTGCTAAATGAGTTTTTGAAAGCAAACAAATTTGAAGATTTAGTTAGGTATCATTTTTTACTTTCCTGATGGTTACTAAATCATTGAATTTCAGAACTATAAAATTCATTCAGCCTTGTGTCTTCAAATTTTCTGTTACTCATTTTTGCCGTAATCGTTTTCACCTGTATTACTCACTGATGTCTGTAAATCAGCTCACTTAAGCACATGTATTCTAAAAAGGAAACCTCATGTTACCACACATGAAAACCAGTCTTATTTGCCTAGAGAAAAGATACTATAGCATAAAAATAATGGGAGCCTCCGGGTTAAGATGGTGTTTTGAAAACAAAAGTGATAATACCCCCTACCCAAACCATGTGAAATTGCAGTAAAGGGATGTTTTATTGAAGCACAGTCTCCGTGTGGGAGCCTGAGGGTCTGTGGATAGCAGGATGAGTGGTGACTAAGTCTGTGACCTGGGGGAGAGGGGTCTTGGATTTCCTGGCCAGAGCTGGCAGCTGAGCTGACGGACACCGCGGGCACCTCAAAGGTGGGGGGCACTGCTCCCCTGGGATGGGGGCTGGTGTCGAGGGGACTTGGGAAGCAGCTACACCCTCAGCTCGCCAGCCCTCATCACCTGGCGGGTATGCGCTTGCCCCTGCCGCTGCGGAAGCAAAGCCTTGTGGACTGTGGGTCACAGTCCCCTCAGAGGAATGGAGAGACTGATCCAGACCTGGGTGCTGCAGGCAAATTTCAGGCCCTCTTCAGCTGCCAGTGGGGGGACTGGACAAGGTCTTTCTGGGGGGCTCTGAGCAGCTAGGAGGAAAGGCCTAGGGAAAGTGGTTCTGGCCCTGGGGCACAGCAAAAGATAAGAAAGGGTAACACTTGCTCAGGTGTAAAGCTGTAAGTAATGAGCTCTGATTTAACCACAAGTTCTCAGGGAACCACTCTGGGGAGGTGAGAGGGGCAGTGGAGGGGGCGGGCTTGTGAGAGCTGATGAGGCGAAGGGCACAGGGAAGGGGGTCTTGTGAGAGCTGCAGATGCCAGCACATGGTGGCTGCACTGGGAGACCGACATGCTGATGTAGAAGGGCTGGAAGAAAGAGCTGAGCCCACAAGGTTGCTGCCCACAGAAGGGGCCTCAGGGGAGCGGGAGGTTGTGCCACGGCGGTGGCACTTTGGGAGAGCCTCTGAGGGACGCCTGAGTCCGTAAATTATGTGCGTGCTTTATTTGTACAATATAATGCACCAAATAATACATTCACAGACCTGTGTACTCGAAAACAATTTCCTCATGGAGAAGGGGGAGCTGTCACATTAACGAGCAAGCAAGAGGGTATTTGGCAGAACGTTGCCCGAGACTGGCTGAGAGGTGCTGGATTTGGGCTTTGGAGTTGATGGGCAGGCAGACCCGCCTGACGTGTGTAACCAGCATATACGGCAGAAGGTAGCTGCCTCTCTGCTGCGGTCAGGTCCAGCCAAGCAAAATGATTGTGCCGGGCATTCTGTTCGTCCTCCCAGACCCTTCTCCACCTGCCCTGGGCCCCATCGTTAGGAGCCCAGCCTCGGCTGCCAGCTGGGTCCACCCAGTGGGAAGCACCTGTGGGAGGCCAGAGACCAGCAGGGCGGGAACCCTGCACACTCCTCCCTCCCCACTGTGACCCTCGGGGAGAGGTGGGGGGGCCCTTCATCCTGCCCTACCTGCGTGCGTGCGTCCCTCCCGGGGCTGGCCCTGCTGCCTACTGTTTCCTGCCAGAACCTTGGGCTGCATGCGTTTTACTTCGAGAAGCCCTCCAGTGAGCTCTGGAATCTACCCAAGATCTGGGTGTGTCTGCCTCTCCAGCGGCCTTGTAGGTGGGGGGAGGAGGGCGTGGTGGAGTTCTCTCAGAATAAACCTCACCGTCCTAATGTTGGAATAACGAATTTAACGGAAAAACTGTTGAACAGGAAGCAACAGGTTTGGTCCACGCTGGAGAGGTAACCTCTGTGCCTGTGCTGGGTATGAAGCTGCAGAAACTCTTGAGGGCAAATGTGGGTTCAGCTGCTGCGTACCCAGGTCATCAGTCCGGCCCAGGGTGCTTTGTCAGGAAGCTGGGGCTGCCCCCGCTCTTGAAGTTCGCCATCTCTAAGGGGCTGAAGTCCGAAGGACGGTGGCCATCTCCACGGAGTCCGCGGCTGCTCTGTCCCCTTGCCGCCACGCGATGGCAGGGGGAAGCAGCATGCGCGGCGCCGGCCGAGGTGCTCGGTGAGTGGCGCTGCCCGAGGGCTCTCCGCCCCAGCGTCGCTTGACTCTTCTTGCCTGTAATCCACTTAATTGGCGAAAGTCTCTAAGACTCGAGAGTCCCACCCTTGAGTGCCTTGAGCGCCAGGCGCTAACGCCGTCAGGAAAGCACAAGCCCATGCAGAGTGGCCCCTCGCTGCTGCCCCCTGGTGATGAGGACCGGCGAGGCCCGCCTCCCAGACAGAAAGGAATTTGTTTCTGTGTGAATCTTTCACATACCGGCAGCCAATTCCTTTCGCCATCAGCTAACTAAGGTAGCCACCACCTCACTCGCTGTGCAGAACATCTTTGTAGAGAACGCCGCCATCCTGGAAGAGTTCCCTCGGCTGTTGTCAGCCATCCGTCCCGCAGTACTGAGGCCTGGCGACAGCGGCTCCCCTTCATGCTCGGCTCCGAAACAGAATCGCGCGGTACTTAGTCTTTGCGGCTCAGGGCACTAATAAAACACAGCTGTCCCCGATTTGACCCGTTCAAGCCAGGGCTGTGTCGTTTTCTTGTGTCCTCATCTTTCTTTAATCACTTCCTTGCTCTCTGGCAACAAGATGTTCTAGGCCCATGTGCGTGTGTGTATGTGTATCAAGGTAAATGCACAACATAAATTAACCTTTTAAAAGCATACAGTTGAGTGGCATTCACAATGTCATGCAACCAGCACCTCTAGCTAGTTCCACAATATTTTCATCACCCCAAAGAGAGACCCTGTGCCCATCAGACACTAAAACTCCCCGTTCCTCACTCTCCCCAGTGCCTGGTAATCTCTACTGCACTGTTTCTTTGAATTTGTACTCCACACATTTCATGTAAGAGGAATTGCACAATATTTGTCCTTTTGTGAATGGCTTCTTTCACTTAGCCTAACATATTTGAAGTCCGTGTTGTAGAATGTGTCAGAGCTTCCTTCCTCTTAAGGCTGAATGTCAGACCTCTGTTGATGGACACTCTTCTTTAGTGCTTGACGGTCAGGCTGGAAAGGAGGCAGAAAGACGCATGAAAAGCAAAGATAACTGAGTCCCCCTCCTGTCCTCATGGGTCTGCCACTCCTTGGAGCAAAGTTCAAGTCCTGTAAGCAACTAAGACATGTGCCAGCACAAAGGAAGTCCCGTGTCTGTTCCCTGCAGCCACCTGCCTGAGGGACTGTCTCTTCCTGTTAGAAGTGCAGAAATGAAGGCTCAGAAATGGCCGTCTGTCCAGGGGCACAGAGCATGTCGGGCAGAGATTATGTGATGGCCTTTCTCTCCCGTTGCCAGTCTCGCCTTGTGACAGCCCCTCCTCTAAGGGCTCAGGGGCCCCCGTCTCTGCGCAGACTCTCAATGTCCTTGGCCCCAGCCCAGCTCAGGGCACCAGACCCACCCTTTCCTGATGCTCATTTTAAGCCATTGTTGCCAAGATGGCAGGACCCCCTGGCCCAGAGAAGAATCAGGGGAAAGCCTACATGTAGAGTGAAGGATTTGGGCCGCCTGCTTGGCACTCTGGGTCCTGCACAGTCCCCTTCACTAGAATCGGAACCCAGGGTCCTGCTCCCTGGGCCCTGACCTAACAGCTCTGCCCTGTGTTTGCACGCATGAATAAAGCCCTAGGACATCAGGGCAGAAAGAGGGCTCGATTCTAATTTCACTCTCTCCTCTCCTCTCCTGCTGGTCTCACTTGCAGGCTGTGGTCCTGGCTGGGGGGGATCTCCACCCGGCTGGCCGGCTGCAGCCCAGCAGCCCCTAGCCTCATGGGGCCTTCACGGGCGTCAGGACTGTTCTGAGCGCTCGTCAGGCAGTACTCACGGGGTCCCCATTCCGATGGGACATGGAGGCCCGAGGCCACCCAGAGGGCAGTGGCCTGGACCGAGAGACAGGACGTTGGTCTTCGGAGCCCATGTCCTAAACCCTCACACTCCCCTGGGCTCGAACCCTGGTCCCCACGATTCCTGGGCTGTTCTGGGGCTCAGGTCAAAGTCAGCCAGGAAAGGAGCTCCTCTGCAACCTACCCGACTGAGGTCTCAGCTCTTCCTGGGCTCTCTCTCCTGTTTCCAGATTGCATGGGAGGAGCCCTGCTACTGAATGTGCGTGAGGATGCTCTGTCCAGGGTGCTGAGCGCTGGGACACCTGCAAGCCCTAGCCCGCCAGCTGCGTGTCCACGGCCTCTCCCTCAGCCAGAGGGAGTTCGGGTCCGGCACCACATGGCTCAGCAGCTGTGGTGTCACTGACTGTGACTTCAGGGCTTCTGATGTTATAGTGAGCCTGTGGGCCTGGCCCACAGGAGCCCTGGCTGGCGGCAGGCCAGCTTCCACCCTTCCAACATCACAGAGGGCAGCTTGTGAGTAGCCCAAAGCTTGGATGGCTCACTCCTTCCCAGCAGGAGGCCCTGGGCACCTGGGGCATATGCCTCTCTACATCCCTGAGCCTCCCAGGAGGGCGCCGCCAGGGCCCTGCCTCCACGAGTCCTCACCCTGCTGGGAGCAGTCTTGGGGGACAGGGGGCACATCAGATCCTACACCTGGTGTCTTACTGCCGCCAGGGCACTCTGACCCAGCCCCACTGCCAGGCACTGGGATGCCGCCTGTGTGGCTGGGAAGGACTGCCCTGAGGCGGTTTGGGAAGCAGCAGGTGTGTGTGTGTGTACATGCATGAGCTTGCATCCAGACACAAAATTGGGTAGATGTCTCATTAGCTTTCACCCCTCAACCTGGGTCCTAGCGAGTTCCAACAGCTCCTATGCGTGCTGGGCAGGAGGCCCGTGTGGTGTGAGGTCCCCAGAGCAGAGCTCCCAGGAGGCTCTGGCGGGGAGTGGGCCGTGGGAGGGGAGGGAGACACTCAGGGGGTGGGCAGCCCAGCCCAGCCCCGCCGTGTCCTTTGGGTGGTGGTGCAGAGCACACCGCTGTGCTGTCCCATCCGAGGGGTGAGGCGGCAGGAGGGGTGTTTGTCCACAGCTCGGAGCCGCCTCGCCTGTGTGGGGGAGCATTCCTGCAGCCAGAGGTGCCCTCAGAGCTGCAGACGTGGCTCCCGGTGTGGAGGTGGGGCAGGGTGGAGGTGTGGGGCACTGACAGCATCTGCTCTAAGTCCCAGCCTGACACCAGGGCCTCAGCCGGCTTGGGCACCTGCTCCTGGGGGACTCGCATACTGGAGCCAGCCCCCCGCTGAACTTCACCTGTCAGCTTGAGGGATCAAACGTGGAACCTGAGGTGCTGGCAGGCGGTTAGCATCGTCACAACCAGCTTTAAGGGCACGTGTTGACGACATGATGGCTGCTTAAGCCACAGCGAGGCTGTATAGGCACGACCACAGGCCGGCAAGGGTCAGGCGATCCGATGGCAAGTGAGACGCCAGCGCTCAGACTTCACCCCCCCTGCTCTGCTCTGATGTGCGCTGGGCACTGTAGCAAAGACAGAGTCTCTGGTATGCTGCTGGGGGGTATGCAAATGCACAGCCAGTCTGGGGAGTCATTTGGAAGTTCCTTTGAAAACTTAAAGTGGATTTACCAGAAGCCCCAGCAATCATATATTCCAGAGAAACTAAATTTATTTTTAATTCAGAAACTTGTACATGAATACTCATGGCAGCTTCATTGGTAATAGCCTCAAACTGGGAACAATGCGAATGTCCTTCAGTAGACAATAGTTAGACAAACATGGTACATCCATGCCATGGAATACGACTCAGCACCCAAAAAGGAACCCATTCTTGACACACCCAGCAACTGGGCGACTCCATCACACAGTCGAGATGAGGGCAGGTCAGGGGTTGCCAGGCTTGGGGGCGGAGGGCAGCGCGGCATGAGAGCCTGGTGGGGGCCATTCAGCTGAGGGTCATCCAGATTGGTGGGAACGTGAAGCTGTACGTGTGACAAAAGTGCGTAGAACTCACACACTCACACACACACTCGAGCATGTATGGAACAGTGTGGTGAGGCCAGGGCATGGGGTGACAGGCCAGCGTGACCAGCCCTCACTCAGCCCCGTGAGGCCCCCAGGGACACACACCTCCGTCCCCTCTGAGGTCAAGGATGCCGTGGTCCCACAGGGAGGCCACATACCTGCTGATCCTGGTCCAGGTCCAGACCGGCTCGTCGCAACCTCCCCGGTTCTGGTGGGCCTCCTCTTGTCTTCCAGCCATGGCTGAAGGGCGAGCCAGAGCTTAGCCGCATCTGTGACGGGCTCGAGGGTTCCCAAGAAGTACTACCAGTATGAGAAGAGCAGGAACAAATCCCAGGAGAAATTTGCCAGGAAGTTTCCGTACAGGTACAGGACCCCCAGACCCCTAGGTCCAGGTCCTGGCTGCCTCAGGTCACCCGCCACGAGCATGCTGGGGGTGCGTGGGCTGGAGCTGGGGGAGGCTTCTCATCCCAGGGAATTCTGTAGCAGCTCTGCGACAGTCTGGGTCCCCCTTCCTCACCCTCCGTCCTGACCTGAGCTGAGGGTCGCTAGACAGTCGCTCAGGACCCCAGCCTGTTCCCTCTCTCACGGGAGCTGCCTGAGGAGTGTGCTTATGAGCAGCTGCCCCGGGAAGGTGCGACGGGATCCGCCTGGGGTGGGGTGGCGTGGGGGTAGTTCATAAAGCCCAGGGCACTCTGGAACCAGCAGAGACCACGGGCCAGGCACTCAGGGCCCTCTGCCAGCAGCAGCCAGTCACTAAATGTGTCACACAGGAAGGCTGGGTCCTGGGTCCCACCAGCAGCAGGGCTGATGGTCCTGGAAAAAGTGCAGTAAATTGGAAGGTTCTGGATGGTTCTTGCTTCCTGAAAATCATCTCAGAGTTGGGGTGGGGATGGAGAGAGAGCCCTCACCACACTGCTGGCCAAATGAACACTGGTCATCTGAGAAATGTGACTCCATTAAGCTTAGGGGCCCGAACACCCAAACAGCCAGAGGGTGGGGGGACAAGCAGGATGTGAGTGACCACAGGCTGGCTTCCAGAGGACTTCCTGCAGGTCCCTGGGGCACTGCGCAGAGCCTTGGAGGGTGCTGCATGCAACGAGAAATTCACGTCCAAACGGGGCCCAGACCTGAGACCTCATGTGCGGGGTGGGCAGGAAGGGGGCGCCTGGCGATGCCAGGCACACAGCCACCAGGGCCCGAGGTGTCTTGGGGAACAGCACCTGCCTCTTCCGGAGCTCGGTTTGCTGACCTGTGACCCTGCCGTGGCCCCCTGGTGGTCGCCCCGTGCTGCTCCACGGGGAGAGCTGGGACACTAGGCTGCGCAGCTCATGGAGGCCACGCGGGCTCTTGTGTGAAAGGCAGCCAAGCTAGGATGGAGGGGGAGACGTGGTCACCCCAGGGAAGTGCTGTGTGGTCCCCAAGGGCCAGTGTGGCCTCAGCCTGCCACCCACGGGGCGAGGTGTCTGCTCTCCGGAGCCTGGGGGCATCTCTGAACCCTGAGTGGCTGCTCAGAGGAGGTCTGCAGAAGGAAGGCCTGGCCTGCGGCACTCGGCCCCTCTTCTTCCAGACCCAGAGCCCGGCAGTCCCCTCCACCACCCACACGTGGCCTCCTGCCTGAACGTGCTCTCCTCGCACCTTCACCCAGGCGGTTGGCTGGCCAGAGGAGGTCTGCAGAAGGAAGGCCTGGCCTGCGGCACTCGGCCCCTCTTCTTCCAGACCCAGAGCCCGGCAGTCCCCTCCACCACCCACACGTGGCCTCCTGCCTGAACGTGCTCTCCTCGCACCTTCACCCAGGCGGTTGGCTGGCCAGAGGAGGTCTGCAGAAGGAAGGCCTGGCCTGCGGCACTCGGCCCCTCTTCTTCCAGACCCAGAGCCCGGCAGTCCCCTCCACCACCCACACGTGGCCTCCTGCCTGAACGTGCTCTCCTCGCACCTTCACCCAGGCGGTTGGCTGGCCAGAGGAGGTCTGCAGAAGGAAGGCCTGGCCTGCGGCACTCGGCCCCTCTTCTTCCAGACCCAGAGCCCGGCAGTCCCCTCCACCACCCACACGTGGCCTCCTGCCTGAACGTGCTCTCCTCGCACCTTCACCCAGGCGGTTGGCTGGCCAGAGGAGGTCTGCAGAAGGAAGGCCTGGCCTGCGGCAC
>JAVSCE010005357.1:0-135031 GCA_032199065.1 Smutsia gigantea | reverse complement strand
GAGGGAGGAAGGGAGGGAGGGAGAGAGGGAGGGAACTCAGCACAAGGGTGCACTACTGAGCTGGTCACAGCTGTAGGAACCTGAGGCCCAGTCTCACTAGTAGTCTCTGAAGACCCCTATAGAATGCATCACGTAATTCCATGCACTGAAGGGATGGACACAGAGGAACATCTACCCATTGGCTCTCATCCACCACTGGTCAGGCATTGTCCCATAGGAGGCAAGTCCCTCACCCTTCCCAGTTTGTACCCATGCCAGTGCACGTGAGTTTTACACAGTAACATCAGAGAAGCCCCAAGGAGAAGTGAGAGACCCAAGATGAAGCTCAGATGAGGACTGGCAGGCGCTCTGAGCTTGTTGCCACAACAAGTAAATGTATGAGGGCGTAAAAGGTCGGCCAAGAGGACGCACAATCAGGATTTGCCACATTCAGCAAGAATGCAGTATGCTCAGTCAAATTTGAATTCTCAGATAAACAATGAATAAGTACGTGCCCCATGCAATATTGGAACATGCTCATACCAAATAAATTATTAATGGTTTACCTGAAATTCAAACTTGACTGGACATCCTATATTTTACCTGGTTACCCTATGTGCCCTGCATACTTGGGATAGAGGCGTCAGACTAAGCTCCAGCCCCACCTCTACAGTCTCCTTTAAGGACTATTGCTGTCTTCTTTGGGGATCTTTAAACTCACCATTTCTCCAGACCTTGGATATCAGAGTGACCCAGTTATGAGAGATGATCTGTGGCGCCTCTGTGTAAGGACAAGAGGCGTAGCAACAGGGCGAGATGAAAGGAGACACAGGATTTCTAGTTCTTCAGGAACTCAAAGGCCAGGAAGGACCCCTGTGCTTGATGCTGACAAGACCCCAAACAGAGCAAATCTAAGCTGTTTCTGGGGTCCCCACCACAGGCCCCTATAACCATGAGCATCCGCAACAAAGCCAAGATGTGATGGTCTCCAGGGAGTAGAAGAACAGAAATACTAACTTTCTTCAAAAAATGAGGATGCAAATGTCAAAAGCCAGTTTTTTCTTCTACAAATCCTTTTGTTGTTTTCATAAAAGGTTCTCATCTCGACATACACCAGATGTCATAATTGTAAAAGCATTGAGATTTAGTAGATGTTTCCTATTTTAAGTTTAGGAATAAAAAATTAAAGGTGCTTTAAAAAAACTACTGTCTATATTTTTTCCTTGTCACTTCAAAATCTCCAGAACTTTTACATCCATCCACAAGGCCTCCTTAGGCTCTGTGCTCTCAGAAGTCTCCCTCCACCTGCCCAGGTCCTTAAACAAACCAAAGAGTTCCACTTGAATCCCTGGACTTCAACCTTCATCCCTTGTTCAGATGAAGCTTAATTGTATCAAAGCTGCATTTGCCACATTGGAGCATTGAATCCACCTCACACCCAGGGCCTCCGGACAAGAGGCAAGAGCTGCTTGCCCTTCACCTTCACCTGAGATCAGCCCCATCAGCTTGTGCCTGAGCTATAAGGGGTTGTGGACCATGGACCCTATTGAGTCTTAGCTCCCAAAAGCAGGGTGGAAAGGACCATGGAGTCATCTTGTCCAGCCGCCCCATTCCATCAGTGAAGATGCTCAGTCCTACAGGGGGGAGGTGACAGGTCCAAGGTCCTTACTGTGCTTTGCCATTTGACAGTCAAGAGCAGAACCTGGTGCTCCTTCATTATCTCAAAAGCAGCCTCACCCCACTCCCCCTCCTTCTCTCTGATTGCATTGCCTCCTTCATATTTCTGCTGCTCCACCACGGCAAGAGAATCAGGGTGATGGCAGACGGAGCTCCTGTACATAACCCACAGAGACCAGTCTTCAAAGAAAGACTACTCCTGTGAACACTTACTCTCCATGACTCGGAAGGCAGGTCAGAGCCTTACATTACCCAAGGCAGTAGCTTGCTATAGGGGACATTCATACGCAAACCCTAGTTCTGTCATTTAATATTCATGTCACTTGGAACAGGTCACATTGTCTTCAAGAACCCTAGCTTGCCTGAAGAACAGACAGGTGATCTCTGCCCAGCTCTTGGAGTTATGGTGAGGAGCACATGACTTCCCAGGTGTGACCGTGCAGAAAAAGCACGTGTGTTAGTTGCTATCGCAGTGGAAGGGTGTTATGAAAAAGTGCAAGTCTGGGAAACTTCCTGACTATATTCTGTACGAATGGTTGACATACTATACAAGACTAGTTGTTGGTTATATGCCTCTCATCTTGTCAGCCACACTTCTGTGTTGGTCCCTGTTTCCCCCACGTGAACAGCTCTCGATTGCCTAGAGATGTATTGTCCCATAGAGTAGCCACTAGCCATGTGTGGCTGTTTAAGTTGAAATGTAAACAAGGTAAAGTAACACTTCAGTTCCTTAGCCACACAAGCCACATTTCAAGAGCTCCATAGCCACATGTGGCTAGTGGCTACCATAATGGACAGTGCAGATACAGAATATTTACATCATCACAGAAAGTTCTATTGTCTGGCACTACGAAAGGATAGTCAAAGTTCATGGAAGGCACAGGGTCCTTCATAGTATAGTCCCAGCCTCCCTATCCAGTTCCTCTTCCGCCTCATCCCTCCAGCTGCTCCCCTATATTCTGCACCAAACCCCATGTTCTCCCTGGCCAGCACTTCCACTGCCCTGTGACTTTCTTCATGTGGTTTCTTTTATGCACAATGCCCTCCCTTCCTTGTATCCCACCCTGCCCTCTGCCTAGAAAACCCTGCTCACTATTCTAAGCCCAGTGCAAAAGTTACTTCTTTGGGGCGGCAGTCCATGACACTCCCAGAAAGAATCAATCAGCCGCATTGCTCTGGTTTCACCACTGGTGTCCCACTTACAACATCCACATGCTGATGACATCACGGTGCATTTGCACTCAGCTCTTTCTTGGTGGTCTCTGGGGCCCTTGAGGGTAGGGACTGGGTTCCACTCAGCCTTGTGACCCCAGGGCTTTATCCAGTGCTCGGCAGAGTGGAGACCATGATCATTGTCAAGGCCAGGGGTCTTATCTCACCTCACCACAGTGGTTCCCAGGTCTCTGGCTTAGTCACAGGTTTTGCCCTTAAAGGAAGGGTTTACCCACAGAATGTTGGCCCCCTCTAAGCCAGCACAGAGTGAGGGCAACCCCAAGCTGGAAGCAGGAGCTTGGGCCTTGTCAGTGGCCATGCGGAAGTGGTCAGCCGAAGGAAGCGAGGGCTAGAGCTGGCTCCAGGAGGGAGAGGACAGGGCAGGGCAGTCCCAGAGCACATACCCCAGCCATTCTTTCCTCGTGGAGTTCTCTCTGCCTGGTCCTCCCTGGCTGCCAGTGCTGGCAGCTCTCCGGGCCTCCACGTGGGCATTCTCAGGGCCCTGCACCAAGCACCTGCCCGATGCCCTATGGCTGAGTGTCCCCATGCCTGCTCCCAGAGCCCCCTTCCAAATGAGCACAGCCACACTATGTTCTTCATTACCTCTACACACACATCTTCTCCTCCTGTGTCCTTGGAACGGTTACCACAACAGCCGTCTTTTCAGCTTCTGCCCTAGAAGCCGCCCTGTTAAACGTGGCCTCTGTATTCCTCCTCCCCCAGGCTGCCTCCTGCCATCAGTCGGGCAGCCCTGCCCAGTGGACCGCTGCGCAGCCCTCACTCTCTGCCGCATCCCCATCTTCCTCACACGGACCACAGCAGCATAACAGCCACCTGACCAGGCTTTCCTCCTCTGACCCTCAACCTTTTCCACCCATCCTGCCAGAATCATCTTCCTAAACTATAAATCCTTCTCCTCCAGACCTGTGCTCTCCCCACTGTCACAGGGGAAAGACAAAAGCCAAACTCCTTAAACAAGCGTCCAGGTCGCTCCCAGCTCTGACCCCACTGACCTGGGCTGCCTTCCCTCTGCTGGAACATGCCACCCACTTTCCCATTCATGTGCCTTTTCTCTGCCTCCCACGTGCCCAGATGCCCAGCCCCCTCTCATGGGCTTCAAAGTCCTGCTCAAACATCACTCCCTCTCTGTGACCCTGGGGGCAGGCTACCATTCTCACCCAGCTGCCTAGGTTCACATCAACCAAGGAACCTCAAGAAAGTCATTGAATCCAGTTTTTTCATCTGCAAAATGGGACCATAGTGTTGCCTAAGACTTGTTGGGCAGATTGAATGAGATACTTGATTAAAAGCACATAGCATGGCACCTGGCACATAGCTGTTTCCTTCTGCCACTGGCGGTGGTCATCGCCTCCCAGACGTCATCTACCCTGCCTCCCCTCTCCAACCACATTTCACCTGGATCTCTGGCATGGGGCTTAATCCTTCGGCTCTACAACAGGGTCAGCTTTGCCCATGGCGGCCTCCCTCAGATAACACAGTGAGGCACAGGGCTGCGGAAGCCCAGCTAGCAATCAGCCAGTTCCTGTTGTCTTGCCCTTGCTGAGGAATCAAGGCTGGCTTACCCATCACCTCCCCGGGCCTGGCACCGAGGGTGTTGAACCCCTCCCTCTCCCTCCTCCTCAGATCCTGCCTCCCTCACCCACTCCCAGTAAAGGTCTCTTTAATTCTGGCTCCACAGAAGTTATATGGACAAGTGTAAGAGGGTGCAAATGAGCGAGTGTGGGCATGTATAAGCATATCTGTGTGAGTTTGTGAGAACGTGCATGTGACATGTGTGTGAGGGTGTGAGACATTTGTGAGCATGTGTGTGAGGGTGTGTGCATGAAAGTCAGCACATGTGAGCCTGTCTGTGTGCATGCGAGTCTGAATGTGTGAGAATGTGTATGTGAGAATATATTGGGTGAGTGTGTGTATGAGTGTATGTGAGCGTGTGTCTGTGTGTTCAACAAAGCTGCTTTCTAGCACAAGTCCTGCAGTTTCCCTTGGCTGTCCTTACAGTCAAAACTTCTGCATTCCTGTCACCAGTCAAAACATAACCATGCAAAGCTACAAGATGGTTTAACCTGTTACCACCCCCCACCCCTGCCCCCCGCTTCTCCACGGCTGCCCTGCAGGGAGCACACAGGGCTGAAGAGAGTGATTGGCCTCCAATGAGAATTCAGTCGCACAAGTAACATGCAATCATCTCCAGGTGGCTCGTCTGCTTGGGAATGGGGAGAGTTTGTTCTGCCTGCACCATAAGATTGATGAGCTACTATTTAATGAGCATTCCCCATGTGCCAGGAGTTTCACTGATCAACCACAAGTAAACTCTCAGAGGCAATTGCTATTATTATTTACAGTCTCCAAATGAGAAAAACTAAGACACAGGCTAAACAACCTGACCAGTCACCAACTAGTAAGTGAGTGAGCCAGATTCAACCCAGAAAGTGTGGCAATAATGCTCGTGTGTGTAACTCCCAGATTCACTGCCCGAAAGAGCGGTTTCACCCCGTACCCCTGAGATCTGAGACTGTGTGTGTGTGCACGTGTGCACACACGTAGAGCTCCGTAACCAGGAAATGAGAACTGGGTCACTTAAGCAGGTGCCGGCAAGAAGAACAGAAGAATGGGGGCTAAGAAGAGGTCTCATGCTTCTCGAACATTCAGCTGTGTAGGTCTCCAAAAACCGTCCCCGCTGGATTGGAGCCTAGTGCAAGTGACCCAGGCCTTGAGGGCCAGCCTGACACAGCGGAGTGCCAGTTGGACTGTAGGCAGCAGCAATTTGTTCCTGGTTGAAGCCAAGCCACTTGGAGTTGTGGGCTCAGCAGATGTCAGGGCAGGGTGGGGCTGCAGAAGCCCAGCAAGCAAGCAACCTGTTCCTGTCGCCTAGCACTTCCGGAGGGCCTGCAGCCATGGTTCTCAGAATGAGTTCCAGGGACCACAGACAGGAAGATACCCCAGAGAGCTCACTGCATTGCAGACTCCTGGGGCCCACCCTAATGAACCACAGTCTCTGGGACATGACCTTGAAATATGCATTTTTCACAAGCTCCTCTGGTGACTTGGATTTGCTCCAAAATCGAAGAACCATCACTCTACAGAAATGCATAACCACCTGTCTTAGACCACATTCCCCAGAAGCAGACCCTGAGAGACAGTTTCCTATGCAATGATTTATTATGGAAGTGCTCCCCCCAAAAGGGCCTATAAGGAAATGGGGGAGCAAGACAGGAAGAGGGCAACAGAGCAAGGATATGGGCTCAGAGAAAGTTCTGCAGAGGGTGGCTTTGCCTGATCTCCCAGGAACTTGAGTCAGGATTCCAAGGTCCTCAGTCCAAGTCCTTTGAGTCTCAAGATCTGGAGCACATCTAAGACTTTGTTACTTTGCTCTTCAAAACTGTTTTACTAGTGAAATTAGTGACTTGTTTTTTAGCATGAAGAATGATGGAAATCAGTTCTTTTACAAAATTAAGAATATTCACAACATACAGATTGGCTAAAGTAGTTTAGAAACACTCCCAACCTTGCGCGAAGGGGGTGTAAGAACCCAGGGAGACCCAGGCCTGTACCTAGGATGACTTCTGGGGTTTGACCCCTTAATGATCCTATGTTTAGCCATTACTCAAGAGGATTTCCAATAGTCTGATGCTGATTATCAGCATAACAGGAGCCTGCCTTTGGAAGAGAGCCAGACCCTGCTCTGCACCCCCAAATCCCACTCCATTGGAGGTCAGACTGTCCACAAGGACTCATGTGAGCTAACAGAGCAGATGTGCAATCTTGTCCACTTGACCTTGAAAGCTTAACTGAGAACTATAGGAATGACTCTGGTCTCAGACTTGGTTTCATTAGAACACAGTGGCAGGAAGAGAAGGAACAGCTGAATTCACCCAGCTCAAGCTTCTTTGGCTCTACCATTGACCACTGAAAAGCACCTAAGAGTTAAACTTGAGCAGATTGACTCAGGTTGGCTGTGACAGGAAGGACAACCCAGAAGTGACACTCTTGCTATGGGATGAGCAAGACATTGTCAGGCATTCATAATTGTGGTTGGGAGTCCCTAGACCACCTGCCTCAGAATATTCGATAAGCTTATTAAAGGGTAAATTCCTGGGCCTCTCCCAAGATCTCCTGAATTATAATCAATGTGGGTATGAGGGAAGCAGGACACTGGCCAGTGGCATTTTTTTAGAAAGCACCTCAATGATTTTTTCCCACGCTGAAATCGGAGAACCACTGTTAAGGAAACGTCTCTGCACTTCCCCAACCCCACTCCCTGGGTCAGAGCCCAGAGCTGGCATGGCGGGTCTCCAGAGAACAGGTATCACCACTTACTGATCTTCCTTGGTTGCATCTCTGTGTCTACTTTTGATAAGGAGAGAGTCAGCCACCCAGAGGCAGATGTTGTCCACAATAGAAGGCTGGAGTTTTAGAACTCCACTCCTAAGAATTAAAGCAGGAGGCTGCACCTCCATTGGCCACCTGGTGCCCACTCCTTGAGCCAGACCCTGCTCTGTCTCCCTAAGGCCCCCCATCCCTGTGCCTACTGTGGCCACCCCTCAGCAGCAGGGAAGATGGTGCCTTACAGGTAACACAGACTTTGATAATCTGTGAAGGCAGTAGGGGTGGGAAGGGCTCTGCAAAAAGTGGGTGTGATTGCCAAACCAGATGTTGCCATCTCTGCTGATGACAAAGGCTCACCATAAAAACTGAAAACACTTCGAAAACAATCGTTTTTCATAAACTGGGAGAGAAGTTTGAAGAAACTACAGCTGATGGCAAAAACCCTCAGATCTGTGCCTTTACAAATGGTGTGTTGGTTCAATACCAGGAATGGGATGGGAAAGGAAATAGCATAACAAGAAAAGTGGAGGATGGGAAACTAATGGTGGAATGCGTTACGAACAACATCACAGGGACTCGGGTCTACAAAAAAGCAGAATAAAAATGCCATCATCACTTTTGATGGGGTTTAGCTCTGCCAGTAAACAAGCTCAGTTCAAATCTCTGTATGGTTTCTTTTTTTTCATTACTATGTTCAATTATCTTTATCACAAACATTTTACATGCAACCATTTCAAAGTGTTGATGTGATTAGGATCAACCTTTCGGTTAGTAAACAAGTTTTTGCTTAAAAAAAAAAATTATGAATTCAAGCAGGAGCTAGGCGCCCAAATGAGCTTCTAGTAATTATTCCAACAGGGAAGTTATTATGCAGGTGTATGCTGGTAGGACTTCGTAAAGTTCTCAAATCTTTAACTTCTCCCACACTTAGTAAAGCAGGCAGGTAGGGTGGGTGAGAAGTGATGGGCTTATCTTTGGTGGCAAAGAGGAAGTTGCTAAAACCAGTTCTTTGTTGGGGGAGAAGCAAAACAAAGAATAGAATGGAGGGTGACAGCCCCCCAAAACAGAGAGGAGGGAACAGCAATAATAGGAGCTGTCAACACCCCTGCAGGCCCCTGAGCCAGACCTTGAGCTAAGGGCTCCTTCTCGTGATCCCACTTAGTTCTCCCAAGAAACCACAGTGTGCAAAGGTTGTGTCTAGTTTTTCTCTTTCCAGATGAGGGAACAGGAACCCAGAGGGGTTTAGTGGCTCCCTGGGGCACTCAGGTGGAAAGTGGCAGAGTCCTGCAGGTGAGCTGAATCTGAAAGTGTTCCAGGCACCAGGGAGATGTGGTGAAGGCCTTGAAGAGTGAAGGGAACAGGGAAGCTCAAGACCCCAGGAGGGAACCATGAGAACAGAGCTCAGAGAGGGAGGGAGACTGTGGGGAGGGGTGAGACTTTCTGGGAGGCATCCTTCCCTTGCCAAAACACAAACCAACGTGTATTAAACAACGGCTAGGTGGACAACCTTACGATAGCGCTCTCTCCACCCCTTAGCCTCTGATCAAGAGGAAGAAAAAGGAAGAAAAGCCCTGTCAGTAAGTGCCCAATTACAAAGCTGACACACAGCGAAGCTTGGAGGCAGAACCTACAAGCTCAGCAACCTCTAAGTCCAGTTTGCTTCAGATTTCAATACTTGGAAAAAGTGGGGTCCCAAGGCCCATACTCCTCTTCCTTTCTTTCCTGCCTCCCTTTCTTCCTTTCTCCCTCCTTCTTTCCCCTCCATCCTTCCTTTCTTCTTTTATTTATTTTAATGAGATATAATTGACATAAAATATCGTATTAGTTTGAGGTGTACAAGGTGTTGATTTGTTACATTTACATATTGCAAGAAAATTACCCACTGTAGCGTTAACTAACACCTCTATCAAATCACATAATTATCATTTCTTTTTTCATGGGGAGAACATTTAAGATCTAGTCTCTTAGCATCTGTCAAGTATAAATACAGTATTGCTGATGATAATCACTATGTGGTGCATTAGATCTCCAGAATGTATTCATCTTCCAGTTATAAGTTTGTACCCTTAAACATCTCCCCAGTTCCCCTACTTCCCCAGCCCTAGGGACCACCATTCTACTCTGTTTGACTCACCATTTTTTGATTCCACATATAAGTGATATCATGCAATATTTGTCTTTTTTTGTCTGGCTTATTTCACTTAGCCTATGCCCTCAAGGTCCATCCATGGTGTCACAAATGGCAGGATTTCCTTCTTTCTCACAGCAGAATAACATTCCATTGCCTTTTTATACAGCACATTTCTTTATCCAGTCACCCACTGATGGACATTTAGGTTGTTTCCATATCTTGGCTATTGTGA
This sequence comes from Smutsia gigantea, assembly GCA_032199065.1. Lineage (NCBI taxonomy): Eukaryota > Metazoa > Chordata > Mammalia > Pholidota > Manidae > Smutsia > Smutsia gigantea. The sequence goes on along the minus strand of JAVSCE010005357.1, from coordinate 125,453 downwards.
CTAATGCTGCAGTGAACATGGGAGTTCAGATATCTCTTCAATGTCCTGTGTTCATTTCCTTTGGATATATACCCAGACGTGGGGTTGCTGGATCATAGGGGAGCTCAATTTTTTATTTTTTGAGAAACCTCCATACTGTTTTCCACAGTGGCTGCACCAGTCTCCGTTCCCCACCAACAGTGCACAAGGGTTCCCTTTTTCTCCACGTCCTGGCCAACCCTTGTTATCTCGTTTTCTTGGTAAAGGCCAATCTAACAGGTATGAGGGGCTGCCTCATCGTGCTTTTGATTCGCATCTCCCTGATGATTAATGATGCTGAACATCTTTTCAGGTACCTGTCGGCCATCTGGAGGTTTTCTTTGAACATTATTCAGTTCCTCTGCCCCTATTTTAATCAGATTGTTTGTTTTTGTTATTGAGTTGTATGAGGTCGTTACATATTTTGGATATTAACCTCTTATCCAGTATACGGTTGGCAAATATTTTCTCCCATGCTGTTCTTGCCTTTTCATTTTGTGGATGGTTTCTTTTACTGTGCAGAAGCTTTGTAGTTTAATGTAGCCTTTTTTTCTTTCCTTTATTCATGCATGCAGGAAATATAGCGGACACCCACTATGAGCCAGACACGAAGAAAATAATTTCCCAAGCATCTTCTCTTCCACTATCTCCTCTGGGCCCAAAATCTACCCCCAAGAAGTGGGATGGATCACCACTCCCATTTTAATGATGAAGAATATCTGAGGTCCACAGCTGGTCTCTGGCCAGGTGTGGACTTGAACTCAGATCTAAGTCAAAATGCCTCATTTTTCGTCGTTTCCCCCATTCGCTCTAGTCTCACCCTTTCGGAGACAGCTGTTGAGCAAACTCAGCCAAGCCATGAGTTCCACCCAGAGCCCTACCAAGGCTGCCACCAGAGGGGGGACAGTAAAGAGTCCTTCAGCAGGCAGCCCTGAGTGTCCCAGGTCATGAGCCAGGCCAGCGCTGGGCTCCAGGATAAACTAAATCCGCCCCCCACCCCTTTGCCACAGTGGCAGGGGAGCAAGAGACCAAAGGAAAGAACATTAACCATCTGCAAGTCTCATACTTGAGGGACATGAGCATGGAGGACCAAGACATGTGTGTCCACTGGGCCAGGGGCTGGGTACAGTCAGAGGGAGCCGCTGGAGGGCCAGTTACTGGAGAGAAGAAAGGGAGGCTGGAGGTGGGCAGAGCCTGCCTGAAAGGGTCAGGACATGGAACCGAAGGTGGGGTCAGGACACAGCTTGCTGAAACACCAGTGGGAGGAGCCTGGTTTGAAGAATTTTCAGCAACACCAGACACCGACAGGGAGAGCGCGCCACCCCAGACTTCTCGAAGGGAGTCCAGGCTGGGCTGAGTGGAGGGAGATCCCTGCCACTGCCTCCAGAGCTGAGGGGACAGAGATGGGAGGGCGGACAAGGCTGACCTCCGAGAGGAGGTCCAGGAGTGGGGGCAAGGTGGGGAGCACTCTGGCCTGAAAGAGATGCATTTGGCGGCAGAATCTAGAATTCTGCTGACCCAGAGCTTCTCCATGCGTTCTTTTCTGTTTCTGTGATAGCAAAGATAGAGAGGAAGGAAAACAGACCAACGAAACGTGCAGAGCTCCTCCCTCACCTCTTCCGGCCCTGCAGAAAGCAACCCCTTTAGGAGACAGGGCATGTGGAGCACATGAGCAGATTCAGTATAGGGCTCCAAGGTTCACCCCAGATTCAGGGAGCTCACCCCTGCCACCTCAGCAGGCACTGGTAGCCAGCCGCACCTCTTCCCACTCTGCCCCTCGACATGCGGAAATGCTCGGATAAGCTTCCCCAGAGATGGATGCCAGCCCAGGTCATCCATTCCTGGCAGCCGTGGCCCATGCCCTTTTCTCTGCAGCCGTTACACAGCCTGGGCAAGAACAGGCTCTGGTTACAGGGCATAAACAGGCCACCAAATCAGCTGGCTCTGGTCTGGCCCATACCCTTGGCTCTTCTGTGGGGAGGAAGGGGGATAGGCAGGTGGAAAGGAAGGGGAAGTGTGGAGGAGGGATTTGCAAGGTGGGCCACTCCCTCTCTGCTCTCCACCTCCTCCTCTCCTTCTACACTCATCTGAATTTTCTCTGGAGACTACAGATCTTCCTTTCCCAAGAGACTCATGTGTACGGATCCCCATGATCTCAGTGTGGGCTGCAGTACATGTAAGCAGCCCATCCAGTAAGTCTGTCAGGTCAGAATTGTGTCGCTTTTGGCCAGAGGCCACCCCATTGTCTGTGTGTACATACATAGTCTCTTTCATCTGAGCACCAGATAGTCATGTGTATTTGCTTCCTTCTAACCCTAACCCATGGGACTGACATTTTCTATCCTTTTGGCTCTACGACTACCCTGTTGCACCCAAAATGGCAACCTATATCTTTGGAGTGTTTAACCAAGAACTGTGGTGAGGGGGTGAGTGTGCACAGAGGGGACTTCCAGGGTTTATCTCTATCTCTCTCTCTCTATCTCTCTCTCTCTCTTTCTCTCTCTGGAGGGGACTCTTACCAAGGCCTCCCCACATCCTTCAGAACCAAGGACTGTTAGGCTGGGACTCTTCTGTCCGGTAGCTGAGAACTTCAGCGAGCAGGTGACATCCAAGCACCCAGTCAGGTCTGTGAATTCTGAATACAGTGTATGTACCCCATGTAGAGTAGAAGGAACCACTGGAAGTTGAATCAAACAGTACTGATCCAAGCAGAGTGATGAGCTACCAAAGGGCAGAAAGATCGGTCTGACTCAGCCTCGGCACTGCCCCAAGTTTCCTTACCGGCAGGCTGTGGAGTTTTCTCAGTAACTCTAACTTGGCAATTATTATACAGCAATTCTCCATCAGAATAAGGGGCTGGGTTGCTGCTATGCCATGTGTGTGATCTTGAGTGTCTTTCACGTCTTCCCTACCCTGTTTCTTTTTCCATAAACTGCAGGGGGTCTAATCAATCTATGTGTCTAATCAATCTATATGTGATCTATGTTGCTGATCGATCTATATGTACTGCCAAAATCACACGTATGCATGAGCCTCAGCGGTCTTCCTTACTTCGGTAATGCAAAAAGACAAGTGGCCAAAAGAGCAGGGCACCTTAAGAAACGGATATAAGGTAGAAAACAACCCTCGGAGGCAAAGGTCGGGAGGAAGATGAGGCAGGGGACAGAAGACAGATTTCAAAAGACTAAAGGAAGCCCATGCATTTCCCGCAAGGCCAGAGCAGGCTGGTATTCTGTGGTTCCAGTTTCGCAGCCACCGAGGTACTCTGCTTTCTATCGTTTATAAAGTCAGTTTGTATAGATTTGGGGTGTGGAGGTGTATGTGTTTTAACTTGGCTGACTTGAAACTTCCTTCTTGGAAGGAGAGCTTTCCTTAACTTTAAAAGGTGTTTGTTGACCATATGCAAAATAAAGAAAACCTTAAATATCACAGACATACACTACATACAGCAACAAATGCCTGGGGGCCTGGCCCAGTGCTATCCCTTCTGGGTGATAATTTAGCTGGGGTGGGCACAAAGGTCACTGCTCTGCCCTGAGGTCAGGCCCCTTGACCACCACACACCAAGGTGTGGGGCACCCTGGGCCTCCAGCCCCTTCTCACTTAGATCTTTAACAATCTCCTTTGCAGACACACATTGGTAGAAACACATACACACACACACATACAGGAATGGCTTAATAAATGCATGGTGAATGAAGACCCTTAGGTACAGATTTAAAGAAGTGTTCCTTTCTTCCACGATTATTGCATATCTATAATGTGCAAGACCTGTGTTAAAATTAGGCCAATTATACACATTCTTCTGCTACAGCAGAGAAACTTGATTTCAGGGCTGTTTTGCCATTTAATCAAAGAGCTAAACTATTTTTAAAATAGCCCCTGAGTGGTGATTTTTTTTTTTCTACCATTGGACAGTCAGGCACATGGGCTTGGCATAAAAATGTACTTGAGATCCAGGCTGGGGTGAGGCACGTGGCTAAAGAGACATTCAGGCACTTCTAGTCCTTTCCACACTTCCAGCAGGTTTTTAAGGAAAAAAGAAGGAAAAGACATATTCTTTGGTTTCGATAAGCACCCTCTGTACCAGCATTTGTCTCTTTCAGCGTGGTTGGCCAAGGAGTCTGCTAAAAATATAATGAAAGAAGGAGGGGCTGGTGGTTCAGGGGAGAGAGAATTAAAAACTGGCCCTGTTCATTTCTGACTGCCTCCCACCATAGATTCACCACGACGGGTCAGCATGTCACCATCTGCCCCTCTTCTCAAGCCCTTTATCGGCACTTGCCTTGGGTAAATTATTTTTTAAATAAAAAAGAAAAAGGAAATGTCCTCTCATTTCTATTCTTTCTATGGGGCTCCAGAGTCTCTGAGACTTAGGGCACCTGTAGCTTTCAGAGGGCCAATGCTCCGAGCCTGCTGCCTTGGAGTTGCGGGGTGGTGGGGAAGCAGTGCAGTGGCTGGAAGATGGGCCGGAGTAGTGGGTAGCAGAGCCCAGCAGAGCCCAGATGTATACGGGAATCAGTTTCATAAGCTTTGCAAGGGCCAGCTTCTGTTTCTCAGCTTCCAGGATCTGGCCATCCATGCTGTCCTTGGAGTTTGCCCAAAAGGAAGAGAAGATGAGAGCCCAGCAGGAGCAGTCTGGTAGCAGAGTGGTTAGCTCACTGGGCTCCTTGGAGCCCACTTTAGTGCTTCCCTTTCAGCCAAACCCAAAGGTTACTGGAGCAGGCTGGCCTGCTCAGGCTAGCAGAGCTGAGTCATCCACGGGACAGGAGAGCAGAGGCTATAAATTATCCTGTGTTTAAGGATGGCTTTCTAAAACCCTGGCTTTGGGCTTGGAATCTTTATTTATATCTCTCACAGGAATATTTTTCAAACTCATGACAGTGTACTCTGTATTGCTTTGGGGACACTCCAAGCACCTGGTCTGCTCTATAATGAGCCCTGCAGGCGACAGGCCCCCAGAGGCCCTGGACCTAGGCCCGGAGTATGTCCAGACTCACAGCCACATGAACCACCCCTCGCTGCCAGGGCAGGCCCCCTTCTCGCGTATGGAAGTGTATCCCCATGCACTGGTCCAGCATCACATGCAGACACACAGATACACTCAGACACACACACACACACTCCAAACACAAACTACTATGAACACACTGGTTCTCTGTACAGTTCAGAGGCAGCCTCTGCTCACATGAAACATGCCACACCTGAGAGTGACTCCTCAGGTGGCAGGGTCCTCCAGGCATCAGATGCCTACCTCTCTGGCTCAGAAGCATCTGGCAAGTGGCTGACAAATTTTTATGTCCTTTGGTGACCTGGTTTTTTTGTTGTTGCTTGTGTCTCACTGGCATGGAGAAGCACCCTAGACCAGCGGTTGCCAGACAGGCCGTACCCTTGTGAACAACTCCTCAGGCCAAATCCTCACAAGTCAGGGAGAAGGAGCCCTGGGGACTGTGCCCTTTTTGATTACCTGGAAGACAGAAGCAAATTTTTGTAGGAGGAGAGGAAAGAGGATCGGGTTGTCTCTCCTGCTAATAACTCTTGATTCCTCTAATCCCTCTGTAGCCCACACCACATGCTTCCTGTGTCCCTCCACCTGCAGCCTTTGCTTTCTCCTCCCTGCTCTGTAATTAGACAATTTTGTGTAGTTTGGTAAATTACTGGTTGTTATTTATTTATTTCCCTTAGTTTATTTACCATTATTTGTTCTTTTCAGAGTCTCTTCAAGACAGAAAGAGAGAGCTTCATCCTTCCCATTACTGAGGCATGGAGAAGACAAAACACATTGCCTAGGGTCAGTGAGGCCAGTGGTTGTGATGAATCTGAGTCCTATCCTGTCCCCAGACCCTGCCTAACAACTTTCTCCTGGGACACGGTATGGTCCCTCTAATTTATCCATCCCAGCATCTGTCCTCTGAGTCCCTGTACTCCCTCATCCAAATGGTACAGACCTGACCCCAACACTCACTCTGCCACCTTTCCGGCAAACAGAAGCTCCCCAGGCTTTGAACCAGGTCTTACAGAGTTTCCTCACCTGTCAGTAGAAAGGATAGTTAGGGCTCTACAGGGGGCGACAGTAACCTTATTCTTGATTGAGCCACAATGTCAGAGATTTGCAGAAATATCCAAGTGCCGTATTAGGTGACACAGGAGCTCCCCAGTTCTTCCCTCTCCCTACCCTGTCTCCCTACTCCTCTTAGGCACCTGCTGTTCACATACTCTTGTCTTATTCTTTATCATCTCTAGCTATTGTCCAAGCCTGATATATACAAGCAACCATTTTCTTCCCCAGAGCATCCAACCACCTTTCTCCCATTATTTAAACATCCCTGGAATTTCCACTTCTCCTGGCCTGTTTTCCAGACAAATTTTTTTGTTGTTTTTCTCTAAACTTGACAAAGCACTAATTCTCACCACAGTTATTGCATGTACATGTTTGGCCCTTATCCCTCCATGTCTGTGCCGAGGTCATGGTTCGCTTGTGCTTGTCCTGTGATGATATGGTGCTGGATGGCTTTCCTTGTCCCTCCAGATCCTGTCTCCAGCCAATACTGCTCTGAGTCCCAGGAGGCTGTCCCCGAAGCACCATATCAAGGGGTCCCCTTGCCCACAGTTTTCACCTGTATTCGGCCTGTGGGAGGCACCCTCCGGAGGACAAGGGAACGGAGGAGTGGAGTCTGAGGCACAGGCCCCAGGTACCCCCCTTCCGCGGGGGCCAGGACAGCCTTTCCCTGGATCCATGGACCCGCCTCCTGTGGCCGCTGTAACAAATCACCTCGGACTTAGTGCTTTACAACAGGGATTGATTGCCTCGCAGTTCCAGGAGTCAGAAGCCTGAAACAAAGGGGCAACGGGACCGGGCGCCCTCAGGAGGCCCCTTTCAGCTCCCTGTGGCTGTCAGCACCCCTTGACATCTGGCCTCATCATTCCAGGCTCTGCCTCTGTGATCACATGGCCTCCCCCTTTCTCTGCCTTCTCCTCCTTTGCATCAAACTCTCTCTGCCTTTCTTTTATGAGGACATATCATGGATTGAGGGCCAACATGGATAATCCAGGATAATCTCCTCATTTCAAAATCCTTAACTTAATTAGATCTGACTCTGTTCTGTCATCCTCTGCATCTCAGCCTTGACCTTGACTCTTTCCTCAAAGAAAGTAACATTCACAGGTTCCAGGGTTAGGATTTGGCTTTACCGTCTGGAGGGCCACCATTCAACCCCCCACAGGCATCCTCTCTGGATTCTAGTAATTGCTGTGTCTTGCCGCTATAGGCCTGGAGGTAGTGATGCTGTTACTAGCCCTGGGGCCTTGCACTGTCCCTGGTTGGATTCCCTTTGCCCTTTACACATCCCGTAAACAGTCCCTTTATTAAACTCTCCTCTAACTGCCTGGCTGGAGTGTGCCATCTGGTTCCTGCCGGTACCCAGCTTAGCGCAGGCATCGTGAGATAAAGGTATCAAGGAAAGAGTCTTTGTGACTTACCTTACACAGCCCCCAAAGCAAAGTCAAGATTTCCAATGATGACAATACAAATAATGAGATTAAAGGCTTGGGAAGAGGAACCCAGTCTTCAGGGGCAGCATCATGGCAGAGAAACTACATACCTCCTTTACGGTTCCTCCCTAAACTCAGTGAGTTAGGAGGGGATAATTTCAATGACCCTAGGCCCTTTCCATCCCATCCTGTGTTGAAGGTCCCAATTAGAATATTTTGACTGCAAGCAAACAAAACCAAAACTCCCTTCAATCCTGACTTAAATGGTGATTCTCAAACTTTGGCATGTTTCAGAATCACCTGGGGGCTACTTAAAACCAAGTGGCTGTGCCCCATCCCTAGAGTTTCTGATTCGGTAGGTCTGCGTGAGACTCAAGAATTTACATTTCTAACAAGTTCCCAAGGGATGCTGAAGCTCCTAGTCCAGGGACCACTAGGTTTGAAAACCACTGACTTAAATAATAGGGAAAATGTTCTCTCTCTTAAACAAAATGCCCTCAAGGAGGGTGGCTCTGTGGTTAGTTGATTCATTGGCTCAATCAGGTGCTGGTTGACCTGGCTCCACTCTGTTTTGTCATCTTCAGCATCTCAGCCTTGACCTTGACTGGGTCCTCACAGGTGCCACCTGGTCCAGGAGCTCCAAGTATCCTCTGCAGACATGGTAGTGGCCAGTAAAAGAGATTACCCTCTTTCAGAACCGAGCACCTTTCTCTGAAGTCTTACAGTAGGTGTCTCATACTACTTTGGCCAGAATTGCACCACATGTTTGAGCCTAAACCAATCACTGCTGGGGTGAGGGGTGGGGGGCAGGAACGACAATGACTGGGTCACACCAACCAGTCCCACAAAGGAAGAGTTGACAGCAACTGCATTGATGGGCTCAGCCAATAATAAAAAAGAGTTTATCACTCAACTGTTTGTGCCTGTTTGTGCCTGTGAGAGCATTTATCGGCTGCTACCTATTCAGCAAACATTCTCATCCCCTTTCCTCTGGTAACAGAACCAGAAGCCCTACTTGGAGGGATGGGGACATGACCAAGAGCCCACTGAGCCTAGTGGCTAGTGTTCAGGCAACAGGAACCCATAACCCTAGTGGGGAAACTCAGAGCCCTTCCCCAGGAGCGAAGAACTGAACTAAGAATGCTATAGAAGAAAGAAGAAAAGCACCCTTTTTTCTGCGGTTTGCTAAGCAGAGACTGCTGGTGGTCCTGTACCCATAGCGGGACAACGCCTCTGGGAAGCAGCTGAAATGAGCTAACACTCAGAAAGAAGCAGAGACAGGCAAACAGTGATGTGAGGGGTTCTGATTCCTGCAGCTCTTCCTTTATTTCTATGAGGCCCTCCGTGTCCTGCCCAACTCTGGAATAAACGTCTTATTGGTTTTGCTAATGTCAGTTAGGTTTCTGTTCCTTGCAACTGAAAGATTTCAGATCTGGATGCTTCTTGTGTCACAAAGAGCAGAAAGGAAGAAGATCTGACACCCACACATGAATGGAGGCAGCGAGGGCTGCCTCAGCTCCCATCCCAATCCCCCGCTTTGGTCTCATCTCCCAGAACGGGAACAAACTGAACAGAAGCCCAGCCAAAGACCCCAGCCCCCTTGTCATCAGCATCCAAGAAAAGCACAAGGCCCCTGGGAACTTCAAAGGCTAGGCAGGGACAGAGAAAAGATAAACCAGGATTAAAAGCACCACCCTTTTCTTTGCAGAGTGAGTAGTCTGGCCACAGCCGCTGGAGAATGGAAGGAAACAGCCTGCACCCTCAAGGTGACAGGCAGGGTCAAGTCAGCCTCCCACAGCAGGAGTTGAGACCCAGAGGTTTCTTCACGGGTAGATTTCCTGGGGCAAAACTAACCCCAGGCTGAGGTTCCTTCTGGGGTTTGTGTGTGTGCGTGTGTGTCTCAAGGGGAGTTCCCCAAGCATGGACTAGAACAGCAAGTTGTTTATTTTTAATATTCACAGTGGTAAAGCATGCCAGCAGATTCTGCTAAGGCAGGAGAGGGCTGCTCAAATGTCTCCATCTCCAAAGACTCATCAGATAGCACATTTACAACTGCTCCCGCCCCTGCCGTCTGGGCCCTGTGTGTCGACCCACCTACTGGGACAGAATGCACCCACCAGAGTCTGCATGACCTCCCCACAAAATAAGAGAAATGAACTTATCTGGTTTCCACTGACAATGGAATAAAAGCAACTTCTACTTATCTTTTTCCTTACTGACATCCAGTGATCCATACCCATCAGAACTCACGGTGGGAAAAAGAGAACCAGGGAAGGACCTCAAGAAGAGAAGACACATGAGAAAGAAAGAACCACAATTTGGCAAAAACATGAGTTTTTCTCTAACCACCAGAAAGGCTGGCTGGAGTTTTCTTGTCTTCTCCAGGTGCACAAGGTAGGGGTGATACCTCCCAGGGTCACTGACGGACTCCCTGCAAACAGACAGGTGGTAGCTGCTGGGCACAGGGCTGGATTTTGACAAGAGGAACAGAATAGAAAAGGAAAAGCAAATGTTGTGTGTTTCTGCTTCTGTTGAAATACCATTTGTCCTTAGCTCCCTTCTCTGTAAAGGTTTCTCCAAACTCTTTGCCTGCCACCCACCACTGTGAGAATTCACCTCTTCTCCTCCATCCTGCAGCAGCAGGACAGGACTGTGATAAGATCAATAACAGGCTATCAGTCTTAAGTGCATAATAAGGGCCCTAGTATCTAGAGTAGAGTACAAAAATCTGCCACTCCTCCCATCAAGAGGTGGAGCCCCCACCCTTGGACCCAGGCTGGCCTTGCAACTTGCTTTGGCCAGTAGAATGCGGCCAGAGTCAACTTCATGTGTGTTCCGAGCCTGGGCCTCAAGAGGCTTTGCGCGCTGTCCCTCTCTTTCTTGCAAGCCTGCCCTTGTGCAAGATTAAGCCCATGTTAGCCCAGGAGAGGATGAGAGAGCATGTGGGGAAAGGCCCCAGCTGCCCAGACCATCACTGACCACCTGCTGACCCACCAGCCAGCCCCCAAACCCAGGAGCAAGCTCAGCAGAGACCCACCGAGACCCACCGAGACCCACGCAGTCCAGCAGAACTGCCCGCTGCTCAGCACGCTTGTACGCCACAGGAAAGGAAAGGTACCTTAAAGCACTAACTTTGGGGTGGTTACTCATGCAGCAAAAGATAACTGACCTGTACCTCTGTCCTTCACTAACTGGGAGTGCCTATACGTTCTGGGGACATTCCAGATTCACAACCAAAGCTCCTTGGACATGGAGCAGCGTTGAATGGAGTGGAATGGAACAGAATGTTGGTGAAGGCAGAGCAGCTGTGAAACACCCATGCATACGCTAATGTGACTGCCTGGCTCCTCTCCACCTCCCCAAGGCCTGTGCTTGGGAAAAGGGTTACCTGATCACCAACGCCTTTGTCTATCAGTTCCCTTGGGGCTGGCTTAATCCCTGCTCAGTTTCTCTCCCACCTCCCCCAACCCCGTCCGCAGTCTGGCTGCCCAGATGATGTAAGCAGTAACCAATCTTGCAGTGGGAGAAGTCAGTCGGCTGGCTCACTTCCGTATCCATTAAGGGAAGGCAGACACTTTAGAAAGAACTGGAAAATATTACCAGCCACCCACTCCACTTGACTCCCCCACCCTCACCCCAGTCTCCACCTCCCAGCCACATACACCCTAACCCCAGGAGACCAGAGCTGGGAAGTGCTAGAGCCGAAGGAAGAAGACACTGAAAATACAGCCTTGCAGGCCATGTGGGCCTGACCACTAGACACCTTTGGGCATGAGAACTATTTCTGGAAGAGGCAAACTGGAGGCTCCTGGCATCCTCCATTCCAGGGACTCTGCTAATGAAATAGGCGTTGAGGGGTCAGACTGTCCACATCCTTGCTGGGGAGGAAGCCACACAGGAGAGCCCCATCACTTAACTGAATTGCCAGGGACTCACTTCCAGGGACACAGTGGGGACCTCAGGTAGACAGCTTAAACAGATTTGGGCCGACAGAAGTTGTTTGTTTGCTGAGTTCAGGGTTTTCGAAAACCTCTCAAGATCTATACTATTTCTCCCAACATCTAGCATGGGTGTGGAGAAGTCTACCGTTAAAGAGTTAGTCCTTCCTAAATTGGAATCTTCTGCCCTTGGAAAATGCCCAACAGAAATGCCTATTACCACTCCAGATGGGCCCCCTGAAAGCTGCAAGATCCTGGCCAAGCCCCTTTGCCTTCTGAGGCCTCAGTTTCCTTTTCTGAAAAGTACAGGTGAGAATGCATTCCCACCTTAAAGAGCTGTTGAGTGGGATAAATAAGACAACATCAATAAAAACTGGTCACACCACAGCTCATGAAAAATAAGTGCTAGATGGGAACTCTGTAATTTCTGCTCAATTTTGCTGTGAACCTAAAATTGCTCTAAAAGATTAAGTTTATTAATTAAAAAAAATTGTTGGACAATGTAAGCTGAGTGGATGATGGACAGTTGGGACTCATCTGTTGTGTATGAAAGGCTGAGAAGGGTGGGGCAAAGTGATGGCAGTGTTTCCATCATGTGACATCTGTCAGAAAAGCAGGTTCTTAATCTGCAGCAGGAGGGAACACATTTCCTCTGGACGAGGTTTGGGCAACCCCAAGCTGGAGATACATCTGGAACAACGGATGAGAGATGGCACCTTGGAGGGAAAATGGCTCACATCAGCCCACACGTGTCTGTACCCAGTCCAGGCCTCAGCACTGAGGAAGGGAAGACACTGAGGTGGTGTCTCCTATTCTATCCTCTTTACTTCAAAGAAATGCACCCCCCTTCCTTTGGGGGCACCTTCCTCCCACCCCATCCCAATTATATTCTACAAGAAGTTACTAATTATGAAAATCTGCCTCCCTGGTCACAAGTTGGACACATGATCCAAGGTAGGCCAATGCTTCCCTAAGATTATTTCGAATTAGGCTTCAGGAAAAAGGCAGTTCTTCCTTGGGGTAAAGATGGCCAGGGTGAACTTGGCACATGGGCAGACACCGAGATGAGGGATGGCAAGTCCTGTCCCCTTCTCTTTACCCCATTCCCAGTTGCCCCTGAGGCCAGCTGCACTCAGCCCTCCTTTGCTTTGGTTACAGGAACCAGCAAATCCCCCTTCTAGCCTGAACTGGTTATGGAAATTCTGCCATTTGTGATTACACTGCCTACAATATACTACCTACAATACAGTACTATTGTAGATTGTATACTCCAACCCTGTCCCCTTGTTCAAAAACATTATAACTTCCTGGGAAACTTACCATAAACAAAGCAATTGGAGAGTCACACAAGATAGCCCTAGATTGAGCAGTACTGAATTAACTCCTCCTTGCACCCATATCTTTGCCCCTCCTTTCCTTCCTTCCTTCTTTCCTTCCTCTCGTTCTTTCATAAACACATTTCCCCAATTATCCACTAAAAATGTAAAGACAAGTAGAGCATACACACAAAAGGTCATAATCAAATGATGAAGAAGCTGTAAACACAGCTTGCAGTATTATGGATTTACACCTGGTGGAGGTATATACCAGAATCAAAGAAGCATAGAGGTGGGCTAATCATTCTGAAGATCAAGAGTCTGGGAAGGAAGGTGTCATGGACTTTGTGAGAGCAGAGCTTGGGAGCTTACAGGCTATACAGTGGAGCTAAAGGAGACCAAAAGCCCATAAGACCTCAGGGGTGGCAAAAAGAACAGGGACCATAATAGAAGTGGGTCTCATGGAGCTTGGAAGAGCAAGATTGTTTAGGGTCCTAGGTAGCACAAGGAACAAGATGTCTCACTCCTGCTGCCCACTCCAACCTCAGCATCTATATTCAGATGCTCTGCCATGTGGGGGAACTGGCTCCTCCCTGCCTGGTCCGTACTCTTCCTTCTTCGGCCAGACACCATCTCACCGGGTCTCTGAATATCTTATCCCTCTTCCCCTGGATTCTGCTTACTCAGGTCATATTAGGCCTATTAGGGATCCTCCTGTGATAAATTGAAACATTCTCTCTGCTGTAACATCTGATAGGGAAAAGCAGACAGTGCTAACATAGACTAGGATAAAACTCCCTACCGGGGATCTGCAAACTACAGCCTCTGGGTAAATCTGGCCCGCCACGTGTTTTTGTAAGCAAAGTTTTACTGAGACACATCTTCATTCATTCACATATTATCCATGGCTGCTTTTGCACAACAGCAGAGTTGAATACTTGCAGCAGAGATCCCATGGCCCACAACCCCATACTATTAACTATCTAGCTCTTTCCAGAAAGTACTTGCCAACCCTTGCCCTACACCATACTGCTTCCTCTGAACTTTAGTTCCAGGCTCCCCAATACCACATTTTATAGTATATTTAGAACATGTTAATATCTCTAAAAGAATTGGCACTTGGGAAGTCTGGGACCCTCCTGGGCCCTTGTCAGATAAGACTGGGTAGACAATGTGGTCTCTAAACTGTCTGAAGCCATAGGGATATTTACGTACAGAACTAAAAAAAATATAAGGAAAAATAAATTTTCCCTGGGAATATTTTTTACCTTAGAACTTTGTAGGGAAATTCTTTCGGACCCTCACTTTTTAAAGCGCTCATCACACACTGGTCACAGAACATTTTCAGAACCATGAAGGATCATGCTGTCACCTGCCACTCGTGAGTCCTGCAAGGATTCTGCCCCAGCCCACTGCAAAGTAGTGAAGCTAATCCTGTTTCTGAAGATCTCCCCCAAAGAGCGCTCCACAGCCTTCCATCCTCCTGCCCCGTTCCGGTCTTTAAACCCATCCTCCCCCTCGCCCACCCCCACCCCCTTCCTGAGCACCTGTTGTTACAACAAAGAGAAGCCCACGGTGGAAATTTCTGGGCTTGTCCAGGTGATAAACTGAGGCCATTCAGAGGAGATAATGCCATTTGTTGGTTTAGCTCTTTTCAGTCATCAGGACAAGCTCTGAGTGGAGAGAAGCATTGAGAGAGCTACGTGGATATAAAAAGGTGATTATATCTAAATAGAAGGCCTGTCACCAGGCAAAGAACTCCTCCGGCTGATGTGAGGCAGCCTCAATGGCTGCGGTGCAGCAGGCAGAATGGGATTTGTGTGGCTCCGGATCCAGACAGCCACAGCCGTCCTAGGGGGAGGCCTTCCTCCTGGGTCCCTCAGATCGGGAGGGAGAGGCTCCAGGTCCCACTGGAGAGCACAGGGGCTCTCCCGGGCAGCTCTGTCAGCCAAGCCAAAGCCATGAGCAATTCAGGCTGACACTCTTGGAAGTCAGGTCTGTATGAACAACAAGAAAATCCAAAGATTTAAGGACTGTGGACACAGCCAATTGGAATGTTTAAAAACTGGGGTTTAGCTCAGAGTTTTTATTTGCTTAGTTTTGTTACTGTAGAGCCGGGGTCAGCAAACTTGCATGTAAAGAACCAGCTGAATATTTGGGGCTTTGGAGGCCATGCTGTTACAGCGTGAAAGCGGCCACAGGCATAAACAAACAGGCATGGCAATGTTCTGATAAAGCTTTATTTACACACAGAAAAATCTGAACTGCATAAAATTTTCACACATTGTGAAATATTCTTCTTTTTATTCTGCTCCCAGATATTTAAAAACGTGAAAGTCTTTCTCCGCTCATGGGTTATACAAAAGCAAGGGATGGGACAGATCCGGCCCAAGAGCCATAGTTTGTAGACTTCTGTTGTAGAGCGGGAGACTATCTGATTTAGCTCTAGGAAGAGTCCTAAATGTATTCATATGATTAATAATTTGCAAATGCACAACACTTTAATGTTAACAAAATGCCTCTGTGTCTAATTCAATACCTACTAGAACCCCGCAAGTTAGGTATTATTATGCCAATGTCTCAATGGGGAAATTGAGGGTCGGACCTGCCACAGCCAATGTCACACACTATGGGAGAGGACCCAGTTTCAAATACAGTGTTCCACCTCTAAAGGCAGAGATTTTCCCACTACATCTTCGGGGAGCTTCAACTGTTCAGTGCAATTCACCGAGTATTTATTGGACTTAAGAGGTGGCAGGTAGAGATGAGCACCTGAGCAAACGTAGCAGGTGAGGAGGAACATCAGGACTTCGGGTTGCTTCCTGTTTTCTTTAAGGCCATGGTCACAACAGAAATTGAAAGCTGGTTTTCTCATCAGGAGCAGGCTTGCCCTACCCAAAGACATAGACTGAGCCAAGTTCTGCCATGGTGTGTGATCACTCAGCCCCACCTCCGTGGCTGTTGCTTAGATCCATAAGCCTTCAGGATGTCAGCTAGTTTCCCTGGAGATTCAGAGGTTAGCCCAGCACCTTCCAGTGGTGCCAGGCCCAGAGGCACTTCCACAGCGAAGCAGGCTCCCAGCTCTATGCGATGATACCAGGCACCCCTGAAAAAATGCCCTGCCCCTAAACATTCTTTCACCTCTGAGATGCAGTCGGAGAGCTCCCTCCAGCTTCGTGCTGTTTCTTAGGAAAGCCACCGGATACAGGGGGCAGGTGTCAGTTCTTGGTGTCACTACAATGTCGCACAGCAATCTGGCCATTGGCCAGTCATTTCCTACCTCCACACCTCTGTTTCATCTGTCACATGGGGCGGTGACAGCGATATGGTGAGGATTCAGTGAAAGGACGAGGTCTCCGAACCCCTGCCACGGAGCCCAAGCACAGCAGGACCCTGGTGGTTCAGTCCCTTCTTCCTCTGGCCCCCAAGTCTTGGCCTTTATGTCTTCACATCTGTGCTGTTCTGCCTGCCTGGGATGCCTTTCTTTCCACCTCCATCTCCCCTCCGCCCATTAGACGCATATACCTTGAGGTAGTCACTCCCTATCGGGCAATGTTATGGGTGGATCTGAGTCCCCTCAAAAAAAGATATGTGGAAGTCCTCATCCCCAGTACTCAGATATGACCTTACTTGAAAATAGTGTCTTTGCAGATGTAATCAAGTCAAAATGAGGTCCTAAGGATGGACCCTAACACAGGGTGACTGGTGTCCTTAGAAAAGAGAGACATTTGGATGTGGAGATTGATAGGTGCAGAGGGAAGACGATGTGAAGATGCAGGGAAAAGACGGTCATGTGGCTGCAGTGACGACACATCTACCAGCCAAGGAATGCCGAGGGCTGCTGGCAAACACCAGGAGCTAGGAGAGGTAAGGAGAGATTCTTCTCTAGAGCCCTCAGAGAGAGCATGGCCCTGCTAACACTTTGATTTTGGACTTCTGGATCCAGAACCATGAGACAATAAATTTCTATTGCTTAAACCATCCAGTTTTTAGCAGCCCTAGGAAACTAATTCAGGCAACCTGTGTATCTCATTTGACAGGACAGAACTTTTATTTACATGTCTGTCACTTCTATTCAGTTACTAGCTCATCTCTGTATTCCCAGGGTCTAGTGTTTGCCGGAAGGTGATCCATAACTGCTCCTTGAACTGAATTAAGGTCCCCTTGCCCTACCTGCTGAGCATCTGTGTGGTGGTACATGTACAACTGCTTTGTTGATCCAGTGACATTACATCAGCAGGAGGCCATGGAGGAGCTTTTCTTCTGCCTCTCTATCCTGTGAATTAAAGCCTCAAATAGGAAAGGCTTGGTGCTCAGCCCACCGGGTCTGCCCCCTCCCGAGTCTATGATTATCCGCTCTCAGCTCTTTCTCCTCTCAAGCTGGGCTGGCTGCTGCCTAACCATGTGGAGCTTTGACCTCCCCTCCCCAGCCAGCCTCACCATCAGCAATTCCCTCTCCCCTTAGGTCAGCCAAGAAAAAGTTGGAATGTGCAGAAGTAACTTTTGTCAAGAGAAAAAAGAGGCCAAGGGAAAATAAAATAATATATTGAAGTGTAGAAGCAGGCAGGTCACATGGCCCAGAATTCTATCATCACACCACATAAGACCACACATAGGGCACTCAGCTCCTAGTTCCCAGGCTCACCTGCGGCCAGTTAGGCATTAAACCAAGCTGTTCATCCTCTAACTCAAGAGAAGGTCAGGCCCTCTCTGTTGCTGGGACTCTCAGAACATTCCAGAACTTCCTTCTTGTTCTCCATCTGGCTGTCTGTCCCCAGCTATCTACTCTGGCTTCAGGCCTCCTTGCAGAGCAATCCGATACCTCCGTGGCCCCTACAGGCCCCTCTGAGCCCTGCTCTGGTCTCTGCTTTGCGGAGTGTGGAGGACACCCCCACCCAATCTGTCTGCAGACAGTCCTTGTCTTTCCCCACTTATCAGTCTCAGCCACACAGCTCCAGGGAGCCTCCACCTGCCCTGACCTCTGCCCTACCATCTTCAGTAGATGCCTGTCACATGTCCACAAAGGTGTATCAAGATTGGCTCTACACTCAAATGGTCCATTTTCTTCCTAAGGAAGTGACCTCATTTATTTATTCAACAAATATTTGTTGAGTACTATTATGGGTTGAATTGTGTCCCCAAAAAGACATTGAGTCCCTACCCCCAGTCCTTCCTTGTAAATGTGACCTTATTTGGAAATCAGATCTTTGCAGATGATCAAGTTATAATGAGGTCATTAGAGTGGGCCCTAATCCAATATGACTGACATTTTCATAAAAAGGAGAAATTTGAACCCAGACACATACAAGCAAAAGGCTCTGTGAAGACACAGGGAGAATGCTGTCTACAAGCCAAGGAATGCCTGAGGCCACCAGAAGCCAGGCGAGAGGCCTGGGACCGATTCTCCCTCACAGGCCTTGGGAGGAACCAACCCTGACAATACCTTGATGTGGACTTTTTCCTCCAAAACTGTGAGACAGCACATTTCTGGCATGTGAGCCACCCAGTCTGGGGTCCTTTGTTATGGCAGCCCTAGAAAACCAACGCAAGAATTGGACTGTAAGCCAAGTACCTTCATTCTAGGGTCAGAACGCCATAGAGCTCATATCCTAGAAGGGGACAATAGACAATAAACAAATAAGTGGGCAAAGTGTGATATTAAGTGATGGTAAGTGCAATGGAGAAAAATAAAGCTGAGAATGGGGACAGGGAATGTAGGGCCATGAAGAATGCTACAATTTAAAACCGCAAGGTCATGGAAGGCCGCGTCAAGGAGGAAACTACTGAGCAAAGACTTAGAAGAGGTGAAGGAGGGAGCCAGAGAGGTACCCATGGACATTATGGTCCAAGTAGAAGAAACAACACACCCACTGACTGCCTTTTGCATGCCACAGTGTCCAGATGGGAGTCAGGCAGGACTGGGGCCTGACCAGGAAAGCTGTCATGTGGAAGATCATTAGGCCTTTTCCTTCACAACCCTGTGAGCCTCAAATGTAAATACTGGTATCATCTCCCAAAGAGATTTTGCACATAGTCACTGCAACTGACTAGAAGAATGGAAGATTCTTTACTAAGAATAATTTTTAATATATCAGTGAATATAATTTACCTTGTGAATATGAGCATGTTTGTTTCATTTTTGTGTCAGTGTGAGAAAAAGTGTTAACTCATTGCATTTTTCATTTGAAGTGTACCATGATCTTTATCACCTTGTTTTGTCATTTGTTCTGTTTCCGATTGATAGTACAGTCCTCAGAAGTGGAAGAGGCCCTCTCGATCTCTGAAATACTCTGATACACCAGATGTGGTGCAAGGTTCTGGCAAACCAAGGAAAATAAGACCCAGCCCCTATGCTGGAGAGACGGGGGCTATAAGAGAGAGGAACGTGTAAACCAACTATTTCAAAGTAATGTAAATGTTCTGATGGGAGGTCTTGGGAGAGCTTATTCACGTTCAAAAAAATGCTTTCTTTATTACCAGGGAAACTTGAGGCAAAATTTCATACAGACTAGGTGTTTCCAGGCATAATCTCACATTAGTTGCTTGGTCAGACACGCCTTAACGCACTAATCAAGCCCTACTTGGGTTCACTCCTCTCTCGCTGATTCTCTTTCAGGGTCACCATTCTAAAAAATAAGTAGACAAAGGTAGATCCAAAGTCCTGGAGACATTGTTTAATGCATCCTAGCTCCTTCTCCAGCATTTTCCAGCTCCTACCTTTTGTTCTCCCATGACAGTAGGTCTCCACAATGTTGTTCAACCCCCCAACCATACTGTCTCTGCTTTCTCCCCATAGCTTGGTACCTCTTTTTACTGACAAAGTTGTCAAGCCACTTCCATCATCTGCCTCCACCTCCTCCCCACCCTCTTTACCCTGACTTATCCTTCTTACCTCTTCCTGTCTCCAGCCCCCTGGAAAAACTCTGTACCAAGCGACCGGGTCGGTATCGATGGACCTTTGTTCAGTTGTCTGTTCTTCCTGCCCTGGCTGCTGTACACGGCCCACACACCACCTCCTCTTCTGAAATGCTTGCCTCCTGTGACTTTCCAGACGACTCCCCACCCCAGTTCTGCTTCAGACCCATCTCCCCGTCTCCTTCTTGGCCTTTCTGCCTCCTCTTTCCCCTTAAACATGGATTTCCCCAGAGTTCAGGCCCTTCTTAATCTACAGCTCTTTCTCCGTTGAAAATTAACTCATTCCCATGTTTTCAAACCTCAGTTTTCTCTCAGTTGCTCCAAAATCTGTAGCTCCAGTTTTACCTGGTCAGACAAACCAACAGGCCACCCCAATCTCTATTATTCATGTCACTACTGCCTCAAATTCAACATCTCTCAACCTGAACACAATTTCTTACTGTCCAAATTGTCCCCTGTCCTGACTTCCTGACTCCCATCCATGGGAGCATTATCCTCCTTCTCATCCTGACCTGAAACTCTGTAGAAACATTTGATCCTTCCCCTCTTCTAAGTTCCCACGTTCAGTCAACTGATTCTTTCTTCAAAGTCTCGCTCTCGATAGAATAAATGGCTATTTGCTCTCATTGCCATTGTCCTCTCTCACCACAACTATCCAAATAGGCATCACATACATCTGGTCTCACCGGCCACAGGGCTTTCACACAGAGAACCCTCTTCCTTCCTGCTCTCCTGACTCTGCTTCTATCATCCTTCAGTTCTCAACCCTCACATCACTTCGTCACGCAGCCTTCCCTGCCCTCTCCGACTCTAAAGTCCATGCCCTATTATTTGAGTTCATAAGCCCATGCTCCCCCCCAGGACTTAACCATAGTTGAAATGGAACATTTTCTGTATGGTGACTGATTCATGTCTGCTTCCACCACCCGGCTGTCAGCTCTAAGAGGTTGGAATCATGTCTGTTTTTACTCATAACTCTACCCCCAGCCTCTAACCTAGTACCTAAGACATAACAGATACCCAATAAATACGTGTTTGGAATGAATGTCTTTTCCCATGTCATGCCCTACAAGAGATTGTATTTTTTTTAAATGGCCCCAGCAAGATTTCTGGTCCCATATACTGCTCCTCCATCAAGAGGTAAACTCTACTGCCCCCACCCCTGTGTACTTGGGCAGGACTTTGTGATTACCTTGATGGACAGAATCCACGGAGGGATGCTACATGACTGTTGCAGCTATTCTGGGAAAGGCATTACAGCTTCCCAGCTCTCCTGGGATACTATCCTTGGACCCCAGCCTCCACGTGATAAGGAAGCCCAGCCTATACGGAGAGGCCAGGAGTATGTGTTCTGGTGGACAGATACAGCTAAGGACTTAGCTGACAACTGGTATCAACTACAGACTATGAGTGAAAAAGCCTTCTCATGATTCCAGCTCCAGCTATCAAGTCACCACCAGTTTTCCGTTTTCGAGCTGAGGTCCCAGACATTAGGAAGCAGAGACAAACTGTTCCTGCTATACCCAGTTCAAATCCCCGACACATCAAGTATGAGCATAATGAATGGTTCTTTTACCCACTACATTGGGAATAATTTATAGATAATCCAACCACTCCCTTATTCACACCTGCAGTGACTCCCACTCCCTCTAGGACACAGTGGGAGCTCCTTGGCTTGGCCTTCAAAGCCTTCAACAATCGGGTTCCACCCTGTTTCCATGGACCGCCCTCTAGAGGAAACTGCTCCTGCCAAATTGGTTTACTCTCTGTTTCACCAATACCTTCTATTTTCTTTGGCCCTTTTGGCCTCACTATTGCCCATAACTAGAATAGCCTCACCATGCATCCTACCCAATCCTCTTCATCCCTCCAGGCTCAGCTGTCTGTACCTCCTCCCCAAAGCCTCTAGCAACATCCCTGGTAAATAATGCTCTCACTCTCCTTGGATTCAGAGCTTTCATAACTAGTCCATCATTTTCTAAGTGGAAAATCAAGATCTGTGGTTTTGATAGGGATTTTTTTTAATGTTTTGTGCATTTACTTACATAGAATATTGTATAAAGAAATTGAAACTTAAGTCCATCTAGTTATATATATAACCAAAAGCTTTCCCTGAAAACCATAAGATGTAAAACTCATAAAGTTGGCTATTATTATCCCCATTTTAGAGTCAGAGAGGGCAGAGAAGGTTTCCTGGGGAGTCGATGTTAGGGCTGAGAACTGAAGGATGATAGAAGCAGGCAGAGTAGGCAGAGCAGGAATGAAGAGCGTTCTCTGTGTGGAGGTCCCCTGGCAGGTGGGAGAAGACATACGTACGTGATGCCTATACTCTGCCACCAACAAAAAGATTAAGCCAATTGTGTCTAGTTGTACACAATAGTTGGTGGAACTGGGCTGCAAACCAGGATCCTCTAAGTCAGATGTTAATCACTGCTTCACCTGGTAGTTAAGCATGAACCATCTTATGTTTTCATGTTTCATGTTTTCCCTTTATGAATCAGCTCTGTGTTGCAAAAAGTAATACATGCACATGATAATAAAAAATATCAAATAGCACAGGTATGAATATATGAGTCGATCTCTCTCTGAATCCAGGGGACATTCCCCTTCACCAGAGGCAACCACTGTTCACTGTTCTTTTGAATGCTTCCAGAAATATTATATGCACATACAAGCACCCCTATATTGCACAAAGGAAGCATATTATTTAAAGCATTTTTTTCTTGACAATATCTCTTGATAACCATTCAAAGTCAACATATATAGTTCTTTATATTATTTTTCCTGGCTTCCTAACATTCTGCAAGACCAAATCATGGCTTACTCAATAGTTCTCTGTTAATGGCCTTGAAGTAGTCAGAATCTATTGAGAAAGAGAGGGAGAATTTGGGTGGAAAACTACAGTAAAGTGAGAAGGGACAGGGGAGAGAAGTGGTGTTGAAGGAGGAAACGTCTGATTCCCAGGTACACTGCAAAGAGAAAGAAAGCCTGGCTGGGGCATAGAGGCTCAGAATGCATTGTGTAAATGTGGGTCCAAGAGGTAGTGGGGGTGGGGAGTCACCACCACAGGCTCAGCGGGGTGAGAATTTGCCCTCAAACATCTTCTTTCTTAATTTTATCACTACTCCTCCCACTGTCCCTTCTTCTGCCAATCCCATCATTAAAAAAAAAAAACCCACCCGAAGGAAAACAAACATGTTACTATTTATTCGTGCAGGAAGGCCCACTGGACACAATAGACAGCAGCACCAGCCCTAATTAAATGAAATGGGGCAGGTGTAATTCAAACCGCCTCAGGAAAATATAATCTTCCACCAAAAAAAATTCCCACCATTCAGACCACAGGGAAATCAGACCAGCCTCCTTCCCAGGTTCCCAAGCAGAAAGGCTGGGCTCAGGCCAGCAAGACAAGAGGAGGTCGATTTCTCGCCAACAGTCTCCGCCCCCCCTCCCAGCTCCGGGCACCCCTCTGAACTTGTCACTGACAGAGCAGAACTGCTCCCTTTGTGGGCCGGATTGTTGAGCTAATTCGCCCATGAGAATGGTTCGGTTCAGATTCCAGGCTGAGGCAACCAGACACCCACTGTAAATCCAAGCTTGGGGATTGCATCTCTTTCGCAGCTTCCAGACACACAAACCGCGCCCCTCCTTCTCCCGGCGCAGCTGCCCTGTCACCCGAGGGGAACCTCAGAGATGCTCCAGGTTGGGCCCTCCGTTTACAGCAGATCCGAAGCTAAGAAGTGGGGAGGGGTGCTGGAGAGCCTTTTAACCCAACTTCTAGAACTTTACACATGGTCTCAGAGAGTCAGAAGTGAGCTTGGCCTGGGGATGCCTGGCGCCCGTGGGTAGCGATGACCAGCCCACCTGGGTGCCAGTGAAGAGCAATGGAGCCTAATGAAAATCAACTGCATTCTCCAGATTTTCTTCACCAACTGAGATGGGCTGTGGAACTAGACCCGTCCTGATTCAAAGTCCAATTGTACAACTAACTGCAAATTTTCTTATTCTCCAATCTGAAAATGGGAGACTAATTCCTCTCCTCCCTTACCCATAGGATTATTGAAAAATTAAACAGGAAGCCCATGTAAAGTTCTTGGCACATAATAGGGGCTCCAGGAGTATCAATTTGTTCCTTTCCCACCCACTTTGGCCTCATCCCAGTCCTCCCTTCCAGGGTCCAGGGTAAGGGTGCATGAGCTCATGCAGAGGACGATTGCTGGGGACAGGGCAAGGGCCCCCTTGGCTCAAAATCAGCTGCACCACCCCTGTGGCAAGTGTCTGAAACACACCCTTCAAAAGTCATTCTTCTAGACTGGAAGGGCTTTAGAGTTCTGTTAGCTGCAATGGCTGTAAGTCTGAGCCATTCTCATTTACAGAAGGGAAAAATTGTGATCACCTGAAAATGTAGCCCTACCTTACTGTGGGGTTTTGAATGCTCCAGAAACTCAGTCCATCCCCAAGAGCAAAGCCGTGACTCTGATTCCATCCTTGCACTGCCCAAGAAGAGCCAAGGCCTGACCTTTCCAGGGCTAGGAGTGGCTCTTCCCCAGCCCTCACTTCCACCCACCCCTGCCCAGGTAGAGCTAGTCCAATCCCTTGACCTTGCTACTGAGCTCTAGTTTACAGCTATTTCATCACCCCTGTGTGTCTCTTCTGAACCCTCTCCAGGTTCCCCATGTCCCTCTCAAGCTGCCTGTCAGTCCACACTCATTACTGAGCTCCAGCTCTGTTCAACTGACTGTACTCAGAGCTGGACAAGGGACTGGAGCCAGAGTCCAGCCAGGGTGGACCGAGTATCCTGGGGAGATGACCTCATGGGCCCTTCCTCCACAGAGTATTTTTAGGCACCGCTTCCCTCCCCCTCCCACTCAGCCTCCAGGGACCTGCAGTGTGAGCCAGAACTCTCCGAAGCCCCTAAATGTGCTGCAACCCTTCTTGACATTTCCAAAAGCTCATGGGGTGGGAATACTAACTTTGCCTCCAAACTCTCAATCCCTAGACTGGCTCTTTGTCATTTTCCACTCTGCTTCTTTTCAGAAAATAAGGATGGACTCTTGTTCTCAAATATCCAGTAACTCCAATCAATCTGCCTGCAGGGAGGCAGTCCCACCTGTGTGACCGTGGCCCTTCTCTGTAAGACTGAAGTGCGTCTCCTTTGTTACTAACCTAGGCACCAGTCGCATAGCGTAAAATCCTGTGAGCAGGCCTCCTTTCCAGTGTGTGGAGAAACCCAGATCCTTTCAGAGGAGTCCAAGTAAGCAGCACTAAGGACCCTCGGACTCTAAGAAGCAGCTGTATGCACTGATGAGAACTTGACTCTGGGCCTCAGGGAATTGGGGACCCGGTTTAGTGCCATTTTCACTTTGCCTGCCTTTTTGGAGAAGCTGTTGAACTGCTCTGATTTCTCTGCTATACAGTCTGAGAGTGTTCTCTGCTCTTTTCTTTCCTTTCTTTTTGTTTTCTTCAACACCCAAGTAATTTGACCAGCAATTCACAAACGTATCTGCAAGAGTCCAAGCACCACCTACGACCTTGAGATAGAAGAGATTCTGATGCTGCCAGACCCTGGGACCCATCTCCCCTTCATGCTCTTTCTCATCACCTCCAAGCACCTAATCTATATTGGGCTCCCGGAACACCATCTCTGAGCCATGCATTGGCCATGACTGCCAGCTACTCAACTGATGCTAAATAATGAAAAAACTTTACAACCTGGGATAAGGAGAGAGGGAGAAGGAACTCAGAAGGTTAGAAGTGTCCTGTCTCACCCCTACCTCATCTCCAGAAAAGCAAGGAGGCTGGGAGAAAGAGCTTTGGAATGTATATGAATATTTGTTGATAAGTGCTACTGAAGTCCAAGACGGGCTGAAGTGGGAGGAGGCAGAGCTTCAGTGTGCCTTGCATAGTCAGGCAGGGTTTGAATGGGTGGCAAACCTAGGGCAGCTCCAGCTGAGTGCAGGGCTCTGCACAGAGCACAACTCAATAATCTCAGATGACAGATTTGTGTGTCTCACCCACGATGTTCTCCTTGTGCAGAATAGCCTATGCCCACATCCACTGACATGGCCCCTGGATTAAAGGCACCCTTTTGTGCTCAGACCCCAAGCCCCAGATCCAAAAGGCTCCCCACCTCCGTACACCCTCTCTAAGCACTTTGCTCACAGTTCTTGGAGGCCACTTATCTCCTCCTGTTGCAGAGCTGCCAGGCACCAGCCATGGCAGCCCCTTTGGCAGCCATCCAGAATGTAACTGCGTCTTGTGGCATTTGCAAAGTCAGAGGCACCCTGGCAGGGAGCCGGGACAGGCGGCTGTAAGATGGTGGTTTGCAGGGGTGATGGTCAAGAGTTCTGATTTATGCAGCATACAGGAGGCGTTCTTCAAGCGTTCCAAAGCCAATGTGGCAGGAACTAGAGGGAAGACTGAGAAGAGTTCCCAAAACACACTAGCCAGAGCAGAGAGAAAAATAATGTTTAGGGACTTGCTATGACCCTGTTTATCCCCATCAGGCATAACCCTGGAAGGTGGGATGACACGCAAATGTTTGCATTTCTTCCAGGAGTGTGTGGTGCTTCACAACTCCCAGTTTTTTTTCATCCCCTGATCCTATTTGAGTTTTATCACCCCTAGCAGGGATGGAGCACAGAGCCCAGGAAATAAGGAACCTCTACTGCTCACCTCCCCTGCTGTTAACTCTCTATGCCTCAGTTTCCTCATCTTTAAAGTGGGGATAATTTTGTTGGTAATTATATAAAGTGCTATGTATTTGCAGCATTATTGTGGTTATTCATACACATTGCCAGGACCGAAGAGACCACAAGCAGAACTTGGACTTCAGTGTGCAGAACCAAGGAAGAAGTTCCACGGAGGAGAAAAGAAGAGTAGCATAAGAGATGTGGGAAAGTCCCCAAGATACCTCGTTAACTGCAAAAGAGCAAGGTGAAACAGTATGTATTTTATAATACTGTTTGAGAAAAATAAATCAAATAAGATTTAAATATAATACTTTTTTTGCAAGGAGTACCTATGGATGAACACCCTAAAAACTGGGATGAAGAAATGGGGGAATAAGGATGAGCAGAAAAAGAGAAAGTTTGTTTGTTACTATAGGCCCTCTTTTTTTATATAACATTTTGCCATGGGTATATGACTTTAAAATTTTAAACTGAATAAGTAGACAGATGGATAGATCGATGGCAAATGAGGAACAATCTAAGGCAAATGCTTAAACCCCCTCTTGTGGTTGGCTTTGGGGCACCAGACACTATAAAATGAGAGGGCGATACAACCTTGTTGTCAATGCCAGGAATGAGCAGAGACTGCCTTTCCCTTAATAAATCAGAGGAATAGGCTCCAACAAAGTTTACATTTGGGCCTGTTAGAAATTTTTTACTGGATCAGGCCAGCTGCTTCCTCACCTTCACCTTACCTTCGTGTGAGATCACTTATAAGAAGAGAAAGGGCAGGGCAGGGTCATCTCTGAAGATAAGAGTATGTAGCACCAGAGGTGGGATAGGGACAGGGCTGTGACTGTCAGCTCTCTCAGGGCTCAACCTCAGTTCGTTTCATCACAGTAGCAGGTACTGGGGGTACAAGAAGTGGATCCACAGAAGCATGCATCTTACATGGGGAGCTGGTTCCAAGTCAGTGTCCAAGGTGCCTACATCCTGTGGCCAAATCAGCTTTTGGTTCCCTCTGTTGTAGAGTGCCAGCACCTCTCGATAGGCCAGAACCGCCTCTGCTGAATCCAGTTTACAAAGAGATCAGAGTTTCTTTGGTTATGCAGGAAAGGAAGTCACTGAACTGAGTCATGATGTAAACACTAGAGCCACCCACGGCACACTCACCTTGGGGGAGGTCCTCCTGGCAGAGGCTGGGAGGTGGCAGTAGATTGACAGCCCCCATCTCAGGCTCACTTCGTTTTAAGTTCTTCACTGTTTCTATCTCACTCTCTTTTAATTATGTGTATTTGAATTCACATTATTTAAGGCAGCCAATGATAATGACTGAAATAAAGCATGCAACAGATAAAGAGATAGACGACGCAGAAACACCAACCCTCCCAAACATGGTCATGGAAAGAAAAAAGGAGGTACTAATACTTGTGATTTACCTGAGATTCTACCATTGGATGTCAGCTGGAACTCTTAGGTCATGATAACCGGGGCAGAAGATGGCTGGAGAGACACTGTCTTCATGTCACTAATTAGACCACATCAAGTAAGTAGATACTAAGCAGTGACCTGAAAGAACTTCAGGAAGTTGGCCAGAGTCATCTTACAGCCATTAATTTTCCTCCTGCAGGCCTTGCGAATTGAAGGGGTAAACACGGATTGAACGGATGAAAGAAGCATTTGCTGAGCACAGTGTGTCCAGGAGGATACTGGGATCTGGGCAGAACCATGGAGGTCACCAGCTTCCAGGAGTCTCCTGTCTGAATGAAGGCACAGAGAGTGCAAGTACTAGCACCACCCTTGAACGCCTAGTGCAACGATTGTAAATGCAAAGAGGGAGCATGTCTTTTAAAAAGAGAGCCCAGGGAAGCATCATTTGCTCAGCCCAGCTCGGCCCTCAACAGCATCCACTTCCGTAACCACTGCACAGCCACTTCTGGACTGAGATAAGGAACCCCGCCCCGAGCCTCCCCACCTCAGCTTTCCTGGCCACTGGCTCTCCACAATGTCTGGAGCCCCCTGTTTGCCCTGTCCTCTGTCTTTGAGGCACGTCATGGCCATTCTTCACCAGACCACGGTGAGCTGTCCGTCCTGGCAAGAGCTCCTCAGACAAGTGCCCCAAATGTCCTGTTCCTATTCCAGGGACCCCCCGTCCTGATTCTCATCCCCATTGGGATGGAAGTGAACGCATTCAAATTGAATCCAACTTTACCAAATGGACAAGAGGCATGAATTCCAGGTCAGAGGAAGGTATGTGGAAAGGGGCCAAGGTGAAAGACAGCAGGAGTGTTTGGAGTCAGGAATGCCTCTGTGGTTGGCACACAAGGGGGAGCAGGGACTGCCAAAAGATAGGACTAGAGTGACAGGGGAAATACGACAGCCCCATTCATTCAATTTACTCAAACAAGCTATCTATTTTCCTACTTCTAATCTCTCCCCACTCCAACTTGGCCTGCACTTCTCTGCCAAATGAAGAGCTGAAATTCCCAAAAATACTGCTCTCATGAAATTAATCATGGAACTTTAGTGTCTCCCTGCCTTCGGAGTCAAGTGCCCTACCTTAGATTTCAGGGCCTTTAGATTGGTGGCCTCTCCTCTGTGTAGTATTCTCCTACAGAAGCTCTCCAGTGAATGCTCTTCTCTAGCCAGGGAGACCATCTTACAGCCCCACACACAGGCCAAGGCCACCCCTGCTTCCAGGCCTTTCCTGATACTGGCCCCCTAAACCTGGAAAGACCTCAAGCTGCTTCTCCACAAATGATCCTACTCTTCATTGACCCAACCTGACTTCCACCTCCTCTGGGAAGCTATGCTTGACTATTCCAATGCTCTTCTCTCACCAACATTACAGGTCTTTAAGCACTTAACTCCTTTTTTTTTCTTTTTTGTAACAGCTTTATTGAAATTTAGTTCATTTACTTAAAATGTACAATTCAATGGTGTTTGGTATATTCAGAGTCACTAATCAGTCACAGAGTGTAACCATCATCACAATCAATTTGAAAACATTTTTGCCACACACACACACAAAAAACCCCAAGCCCTGGGCAGTCACCTTTCATTCTTTCCCAATAGTCTAGCCCTAGGCATCACTAATCTATTTTCTGATCTTCTTTCTGTCTCTATAGATCTTTCTATCCTGGATCTTTCATATAAATGGAACTAGACAATCTGTTATCTTTTCTGTCTGGCTGCTTTCCCTTAATTTAATGTCTTCAAGGTTCAGCCATATTTTAGCATGCATCAGTACTTCATTCCTTTTTATTGCCAAGTAATATTCCAAAGTATGGATATACCACATTCTGTTCATGCATTCATTTGTTGATGGACATTTAGGTCATTTCCACTTTTGGGCTCTTATGAACAATGGTACTATGAATATTCATGTACAAATATTTGTATGGACATGTTTTCAGTTCTCTTGGGTATATATCATGACTGAAATTGCTGGGTCTTATAGTAACTCTGCATTAAGTTTTTGAGGAACTACCAGACTATTTTCCACAGAGATTCTGCCAGTTCACACTCCCACCAGGAATGTTTGAGGCATCCAATTTCTCCAGTCCTCACCAATACTTACTATTATTATTATCTGACTTTTTTTATTACAGCCATCCTCATGAGGGTGAAATGATAGTTCACTGTGGTTTTGATTTGCATTTCCCAGATGGTTAATGATGGTGAGAGTATATTCCTGTGCTTATTGGCCATTTATATATCTTCTTCGGAAAAATGGATGTTCACATCCTTTGCCCATTTTTTAGTGGGGTCTTTTATTATTAAGTTGTAAGAGTTCTTTGTATATTCTAGATATAAGGTCCTTGCAAATATATGATTTACAAACATTTCCTCCCATTCTGTGGGTTATCTCTTCACTTTCTTGATGATGTTCTTTGAGGCACAAAAGTTTTTAATTTTGATGAAATCCAATTTATCCATTTTAGCACTTAATTCTTTAGTATTTAATTCTATTTTAGTACTTAACTCTTGTCTATGCGCTTGTCCCAAATAGGCTTCTGATGAGGTTTCATGAGCTATGTTCTTCATGTTAAAAGACAGAATAGGAACTGAACCAAAAAAGTCAACACACTAAATGAAACAGTAGTAATATGTTGTCTTTGGGAATGTAGACAGTAGTGATGGTAGACAAGACTGTGGGACTTGGATTAAAATAGATCTGACTTCAAATCCCAATTGTACCACTCTCTACCAATTGTGTGACTTTGGACAAGTTACTTAACTACTCTATGCCTTAATATAAAATGAATAAATAATAAAATAGATATAATGGGTGAAAAGGTAACATAGTAAAATTCACTTTAAAGGGTTTTGGTGAGGATAAAGAAGATCAAGCATGTAGAGCTTAGTACAAGACCTAGCGCTTAGCAAGTTAGAATAATTGCAGGGTTTTTTATTGACATTAAATATACTCCATATGGCAAATATCAGTTATGCATTAACTGGCAGCTAAGCTTTTGATTTTAAAGATTTGGAACACAGGACATTAGTCTTAAAGATCCTAATCGCAAATATCTGCAACATGGAGTTCCTGAAACAATAAAAGAAATCCTGGGGACCTCAAGTGGTAAAAAAAAAAAAAAAAAGAGGAGAACCTCTCATGTAGTCCAACCTGTTAATTTTTTCAGAGCAGAGGAGTAAGTGGCATGTCCAGAGTCCCAGAGGAATTGTAAGGCATGGATCCTACCCACTTCATGCAATTCCCTGCTAAAGTAGAGTGATTAGGACAGGTGTTAGATCTGACATATTTTTAGGGTGTGAGAATATTCCCCTGGATGGATTATGACTCTGGTTAAATATGGAAATTTGTTTTGTTTTGTTTTGTTTTGCTTTTTTGTCTCTTGAGTCTGACTGGATGTCAAACAAACCACCAGGTAAAATGTTGCAAGCCTGCCCCAGACCCACCTCTTTCCCTTGATTAATGTCATCGAAGTCAAACGCATTTCATAATAAGCACATATCCCTCACACTGCACTGGGTTCTGTGCAGGGGGAATGCAAGACTCCCTGACCTCTGGAAGTGGACAAGCCCAGGCAAAGTCTTGCTGAGCTACCTCCAGGCAGCCCCAGGAAGAAATAGAGGGTGGAGGGGAGAGGAGGAGACAGAGGAGGGGCCAGGAGCCCAATACCTAGGGGAGACTGACAGTGTGGACAATAACTGATAAGATAAGGCTGAACTGCAGTCTTACAAGCGCAGTTGGAGGTTGGAGGGGGTTAATTAGCAAATTCAGGAATTAAAGTATAATTCAAAAATTACACTTTTCTTTGAATGCTAATCATGCGTGGGTTTAAGTGCAGCTTTGTGCTCTACCAAATGTATTCCAAGCTTGAGTTCAGATTGAACCTGACTGCCCAGGAAGAAATTCTAAAACTGCTTCGTTTATTCATAAGCACTAATGCTGGCCCAATAAGGCAGAATCTTTTGGAAGCAATTAGCTTTCAAAATGGTAGCTTAGACAAAGGAATACCTCTCTGGATTTACAAATTATGCTTCTCCACTATAGACCATGTCACTGACATCCAGGGTTATATATGCAGGTCCTGGGTGAATTCATTAAGAGAAAGATTGCTGGAGGAGACCAAATACAAACATAACTCCTTTTAAGGTGACCTGGAGGTCTTCCTATAGGAGGTGGTTTGTTAAGAGCTAATTACAAGTCCCAAGCCCTGCCTTATTTGTGAAGATAATCATGGAACTAAGATCTCAGAAAGCACAGGCATTCTTCTGGGAAGAGAAAAGTGACTTTTTGGGGGTCTTACAATAATTAGACTGGGAAGAGCCTGAGAATTCTGTTTTCCTCAACTTTGTCATTCTTTTTGTGTACACATTTTCTATATAAATACCTAGAATCTCTAACAAACAGCACTTACTTTCTCTTCTCCATTTGGGGGCAGGGGGTGGCCACAACTCTTTCACAAACTTCTCCTCTCACTTCTCCAGCCTCTCTGGTGCCCAAAGTTTCCCTAGGTAGAAAGCCCTTTGACGAAAGTCGCCTTGGAGCTCAGAAACCAGAAAGTGAAACCCTTAGCCCATTGCCTGCCGTAGGATGGCTGACGTGAGCCCAGATGATGCCTGCTCTGCCTCCCCCCTGTCCAAAGCCCAGGCTCCTCTCCCCAGGGATGGGCCCCCTGCCTCGATCCTGTCACTGGCCTGGGGGAGCTAAAACAAACAGGCCTTTGGAAATTCAGTGAAAGAAAACAGCTGAGTCAGGCCTTCTGTTTAAATAGTCCCCACCTGTTCTCTCGGCCCTTGCCTCCCCTGCTGCCCCCCAGACTCCCCCCCACCGCACTTCCCTTTCTCTTTTCTTTCCTTTTCCCCTTTGTTGCTCATTTTCAAAAGGGCAGAGTTGACAGCTCTCGCCTTGAGCAGAGCCAGGCCCCAGAGCCAGCTCCCTGCCCCACAGCCTGCACGTGGCTGTGTCTGGTCAACAGAGGAAGGGAGGGGAGCGAAAGGGGATCCCCACCCCTCTCCCACACCCCTCTACCAAGCCCCACCAAGGCGGGAAGGCCCCAACACCAGGCACCCTCTGCCCAGCAGGACTGCTGAAGCCTGTGGAAGGAGACAGGATGCAGGACAGGGTGTGACAAGGGACAAAGGAAGACAGCTGAGGGGGTGCCTGACCTGGGATATGTCCTCCCGGTGGCTGGAACGCTCAGTGGCCCCATAGACTTGATGCTGTATGTAAAAATAACTGCTTGGCATGGGAGGAAATGAATTAGTTGCCCATATTCAAAACTCAATAAAAGGAATGTTTCCAAAGTGACACAAGTTGAGTTACAGACCTGCCCTGAGCCCACTAACTGCCCACAGTGTGTGCACGTGATGTCCCCTGGGACTCCCCTAACCCGCCTGGGAAGCTAGCAACCTCTCCAAAGCCAGTGCTGGCCCTGCAAGTCAAAAGTCTTTTTTTTAATTTAAGTTTCTTACAACTGCATGGGAATCTACAGTTTTGAGAAAATGATAAGATTCCCACGCAGTTGTAAGAAATAATACACAGAGAACCCCTGTAACTTTTACTCAGTTTCCCCGTGGGTAACATCTTGCAAAACTATAGTGCCATATCACAACTACAATATTGTTATTTATACAGTCAAGATACAGGACATTTCCATCACCACAAGGTTCTCTCAGGGCTACCCTTCTGTAGCCACACCTACTTCCCTCCTAACCTAGCCCCTCCTTAACCCCTGGCAACCACTGCTCTGCATTCCATGTCTAAAATTTTGTTATTTGAAGCAGGTTGTATAAGTGGAATCATACAGTATGTTAACTTCCGAGACTGCCTTTCTTCATCCTGCATTACTCTTTAGAGATTGGTCTAAGTAGTTGCATGTCCCAACTGTCATTCTTTTTTGTTACTAAGTAGTATTCCATCACATGAATGTAGCACAACTTGTTTACTCATTCACCTGCTGAAGGACATCTGGGTTGTTTCCAGCTTTTACCTGTTACAAATAAAGGTGCTATAAACATTCATTCTTGTGTGAAGATAAGCTTTCATTTCTTCGGGGTAAATGCCCTGGGGTCAACTGCTGAGCCCTATGATAAATTGTACGTTTAGTTATGAGAATTTCATGTTTATTAGTGCACCTTTTAAAATTCTTCTCTAAGCTCTTCTTTACACACTTTTAGGAGTGTTCTGGGCTGGGAGGTGAGCAGAAGTAGAAGTTGGCAGTAGAAAGAGGGAGTCTTTGAGACTTCAGTTTACGGAGCTGAGTTGCTATCAAAACCACACATGCTTTGGACCTGTACCGGATGGTGAAGGTGGACCTGGAGCAACACCAAGTATGGTGGCAGAATAACGGTCCCCTCCCAGAGATGCCATGCCCTAATCCCCAGAACCTATGGATATATCAGGTTATGTGGAAAAGAGGAATGAAGGTTGCTAATCAGCTGCCCTTGAGAGGGAAAAGCATCCTAGATGATCCAGGTGGACCCAGAGTAATCGCAGGATCCTTAAAAGTAGAAAAGGAGAGTCAGAGAATGATATGACTATGGAAGAAAGCCTTCAAAAGATTCACTGTTGCTGGTTTTGAAGAGGAGGACGAGTAACC
This sequence comes from Smutsia gigantea, assembly GCA_032199065.1. NCBI lineage: Eukaryota > Metazoa > Chordata > Mammalia > Pholidota > Manidae > Smutsia > Smutsia gigantea. The sequence continues at coordinate 91,032 of JAVSCE010005357.1, read as the reverse complement.
CTGAGTCAAGGAACACAGGTGCCTTCTGGAAGCTGGAAAAGGCCAGGAAACAGGTTCTCCCCTGCAGCCTCCAGGAAGGAACTCAGTCCTGGTTTTTGCAGGCTAGTGATGACCATGTCAGAGCTCTGACTACAAAGCTATAAAATCATTAATTCATGTTATTTTAGGCCACCAAGTTTGTGGTAACTCATTACAGCAGCAGATAGAAAACTAATACACCAAGAGCCCTCTATGTGGGCTTCATCCCTCTGGGTTTACTACTGATCAGAGTCCAGCTACTTGCCTTATGGAGGGGAGAAGAGAGAACAGGGGTCTTGGTTTAGGACCCTTGCTCTTTCTTTGTGTGGCTACATACTCTGACTGGCCATAGGCTCAGGCCTCTCCCTTCCCACGCCAGACTTGCTGCCTAGTCCTCCTTTCCAAAGGACACCCCCACCGCTGTCTCTCTGGGCCTTGTGAGTCTCCACCCAGCACACTCAAACCTCAGCCCAGCTCTACCTATGAAAAAGACTTAGAGAAGCTGTGGAATTTGCACTTGTCTGTCCACTGGGATTTAGTGTTTAATAAATAGAAACAAACCCCTGACGCCTGCCTCTCCTACAGCAGAGACAGCTCTGCAAAAAATCAGGCAGTTGCTGCTCATTAGCATATTAATGAGCTGTGCTTTCATTTCTCTCTCATAATGACCTTAGAAAGTGATGAGCCTAGGGTGTGGATGAAGGAGATTCAGAGAAATGACATCAAAACCACCCTTTCACAAGGGAGCAAAAGCGAGTGGACAATTCCCTAAGTGAGTAGTTCCCAAGTGGGGAGTGAGTCAGAACTGCCTGGGGAACTTTTTCAGTCTCTACATGCATGCCACCCTCAGCCACCCACAAGCTCACACTACAGACATATTCTCTACTCCATCAGAACTGTCATGATTCTATGAGGATCACAGCCTTGAGAGCTTAATCTGTGAGGGAATCAACATATAACCTAACCAAAATGCAAACACATGCCTAAAAGCCACTCCCCCACCAAAACACACATATTCACTTTTAATTTGATCCACTAGTTTACCACCTAGTTGGGCTTTGGCATGAAGCCAAGCCTAAGAAGCCAGTCTAAGATGGAAGATTTCTCCAACTGGTGGTCTCATCCTGTCACCTGAGTGTGGCATTCCTCACCCCAGCCTATCTGCTCACTTTATACGTGGGGTTGGGCAATTGGCTACAGAAGGAGAATGGATGAATTGTCACAACCCCAGAGATTTCCAGAGATACAACCAAAGAAAATATTCTGCTGACAATGAGACCTCTGAAACGCCAAGAATACTTCACTCATTCATTTTACAAATATTTGTTCTGCAAAAACATAAGAATGGTGTCACCCCAGGTCAGACCAAAGGTACATGTAGCCCAGCAAGCTTTCTGACCGTACACTGGAGCCAGCCATCAACACAGGCTGGGGCACTGGTGCTCAACCAATATCCTCCTGACCTTCGAGGCAGCCACAAACCTATTTATTTTTGCTGCCCTGGAGTGTACACACCGGCAGGGCAGTGATAGTCATGTGGCTCTTTGAGCTGATTATATCATGTAACTCAGTTTAGGGCAGGTACAGCTGGCTGTGGGGACTGTCATAGACTGGTAGGGCTGCCATAACCCAACACCATAGACTGGGTGGCTTAAACAACAGACATTTATTTTCTCACAGTTCTGGAAGCTGGACATCCAAGATCAACGTGCCACCATGGTCAGGTTCTGGTGAAAACCTTTCTCCTAGCTTGCAGATGGCCATCTTCTCCTTGTGTGCCCCTATGGCTTTTCCTTGGAGCCTGCGCCTGAAGAGAGAGAGAGTGCACTCTGCTCTCTCTCTTCTTGTAAGGCCACTGACTCCAGCATGGATGCCCCACCCTGAGGACCTCGTTTGAACCTAATGACCTCCCAGGGTCCCACCTGCAGATACCACCACGTTGGAAGTTAGTGATTCACCTTACGAATTTGACGGGGACACAAACATTCAGCCCTTAACAGGGCAGAGGTGGTTCCAAAGTGGACACGTGCAGTGGAACATGGAAGAACCCCTTGCAGAGAATGTAAAGGAGCATGTCGGGGTAATAAGGAGTTCTGCTCCTAAGTACCACAGCATGGAAAGGAACACGAGCAATGGATGAGGAAACTGCATGCTTTCAAAGACACCACAAGACATCATCAGTCATTGTAATTGCATTGTAATAATTGCTGGCTCATTAAGTACCATCTCGAGATTTGTGTTTCCATTATTATGACACAAGGGCAGAAAGGCTGGAAGCCACCAGGTTAGGGACATACTCTCACTCCATTGACTCCACTTATGTTTCTCTGTGACCCACCTGTACCACCTTTGGAAGGTCATAATCTTTATGGAAGGTATTAATGGCTCCGTAAAGTGTGTGCCGTTTTAAATTCTTTTCTAAAATTACACACTTCATGCTTCTAGGGATGTTCCCTTCTTCTCATAGAGAAGCTGTTGAAAATCAAACCCATGTTTATCCTATCCCAACCCTGCATGGTTTCATAAATGTATACCTATAATCCCTCAGCCTCCATATTTTCCAAAGTGAGGAGCCCTCTGTAAAAGCAGATGGAATGTCTTCCATGAGCTGGGCCAGGGGGGTGAGTCTCTCTATTATTTTTATTTGAGACCCAGCAAGTAGAATGTGTTAGCACCACAGTCTGTATGCGGAGGTCAGGGCAATGAATTCTGGTTTCAATACCCTTCTTGACAAAGGACCGTGTTGGCTTTCTTTTTGCCATAGCTAATGGCCCTGTCTCCAGGAAACAGTCTGCAAAGACTCTTAATTTCTGTTTTGGGGTCTGCAAAATTCCAGTGAAAGTTAAAGAAGTCCCGTTTGGCTCTAAAAAGTCATGGTGAAGAATTTCTAATACGTGTAGTGAATTTGACATATTTTTTTTATTATAAAAGCAATACAAGTTCACTGCAAAAATCTGGGAAATAGACAAAGAACACAAAGTTCATATTTTGTACATGTATCCACATATATTTTACCATAACCAGGATCATACTGGATCTCACCTGCTTTTTTAACATGTTAATGAGATGTGAACATTTTCTCCTGCCATTCTTTCCTGCCACTCACTCCCCTGGCCCAGCTCATGGAAGACATTCCATCTGCTTTTACAGAGGATCCTCATTGTGAAAATACAGAGGCTGAGGGATTATAGGTATACATTTATGAAACCATGCAGGGTTGGGATAGGATAAACATGGGTATGATTTTCAATGCCTTCCCGATGAGTAGATCTTTGCCAACATAATTTTTCATGGTAGATAACATGCTATCATACAGGTGTATCATGATTTATTAAACCTATCCTTTACGGTTGGAAGTTTAATCCATTTCTAATTTTTCACTACTTCAAACTATCCTCTTAAAAAGTGTTGCTTGTTGAATCCTCATCTATAATTCATTATGGAGAAAAAGGTTACCAAACATAAAGTGAGCCTCAAGCATGCCAACTTCCAGATTATCAACATGTAGCTAACTGACATCCATTTAAGCAGATAACTGGTAGGAGCAAGAATGGAAACTAAAGAAACTCAAATGAAAGGCTAAAGATGGTATTACTTCAGTGGATTTGGAGAAGTACATCAGCCAACTGAATGATAGTTCATTGAATCTAAAGTGCGTTCATTGTAAGATGCACCATTTAGTTTAGGTCCTGCTAAGAAAGAAAAAAAACTGCCAATAATCAGATGATGTCATCACTTACATACAACATTCAGATGGTTCAGAAGACCAAAGGCCCAAGGAAAAAAAGTCTTTCTAAAGAGAGACTCTGGACAGGAATAGACTCTGGGTTAGAAGGAATCAAAGAGTGGCCGAATACAAGGCAGTTTCACCCTAAAACCAAGGCCTATAGTTAGAACACTGAGAATAGATATCCTATGACTATAATGAAATCAGTCTGGCCACCCTGGGGACAAGCAGACTAGAATTGCCAAATTGTGATCGTTTTATTAGACCACATGCTATCTTGACATGGGAAAACAGGCCTCTACACTCAGCACACTATGTAGGCTTTACTCATTGCCACTCTGCAAGCTCTCTGACCAGACCAGGCTGTTTCACCCTTCTGCACCTTTTCAGAAACAGTTTCTCTTCCTAAAACACAGCATTTCAGCCAAAAAGTACAACTCAAGCCCCACCGTTTTGGGAGGACCTTCCCTGATCTCCTGGAGGAGGAGATGGGGTAGCCAGCCCAGAAGGAGCAAGTCCCTGCCTCCCCAGGCCCACTGCTGACCTTGCACACTAGCTCCTGCACTCAGCTACACCCCTCTTACATCCAAATAAGCGGACCCAAGACAGAACCCCGAAAGAGGGTGTTCACGTGATAGTGCAACCTAGGAGCAAGAATCTTGCCTGATTGTCAAGCCAGGTCTTTTACAGTCTGGAAATAACCTGAAGCTGCAAGACTTTACCTCTTAGCTTTCTGAAGATGTGCAAAGGATTTGATGAGACAAGGAGAGTCCAAACTCTGGAATAAGCCCTACATACATTTCACTAAGTTAGGTTTATCCTATCCATACAACCGCAAGGCTGTGGGCGGTGTTCTCATGTCTTCTGCCAGTGCCCCCTTCCTTCCAAGTGGTGAGAGACCCGACTCCAGGGAGCCGGTCTGTCCAGGCCTGGCCCCCCCTCTGAGCTCTGTGCTTCTGTCCTCCCGCATGCGCCCCACAGCTCACTCCACTTCTCCAGCTCCTGCTTACTGAGGCTCAGAGTGCTCGGTTTGGTTTAAAAAGAAAAAACTTGCCTTAGCAACAAACTGCAGATAGCTTTGGTCTGCTTCTCTAGAAACGGCTTTCTCTTTATCCAAGCATTAAGGTCTCAGACTCTCAGCATCCTCTGCTGCCAGGCGGGGAGGACCATTTTGAATTCCGTTTGGTGGGAAAGGGAAGTTCGTGAATAGAGACTTGACTGGAAATGGCTCTCAGGACCTTTAGCAATTTGGGAGCTTTACTGTTCAGCCATTTTATGCCCACTCACTTGTGGACACCAGTAGTCTTAATCACACTGAATTTTAATCAAGAATTGACATATCTGTCTGAGAATTCCTGGAAACCTAGAACCATGTCTTGATGATCTTTGAATTCACAGTGTTTGCAACTCCCAGTAGACATTAGTTTAAATGGATGAATAAATAAAAGGACACTGGATATAGTTTATCATCTCTTGGAGAACTCTGGGCACTGAAGATTGAGTTAATCATGCTTCCACCCCTCCCCACCCCACTGTATATCATCCTCATGTGATCGTCTGTCTCTGCAGAATGCAAAATGCTTCTCTTTCTCCATTGGTTTATTTCTGTTCCCTTGTCTCACTTTTCCTCTTTCCAGCCTCTCCCCAGCCTCAGCGCCCCACTGTATCTAAGGTTGAAGAGGCAACCATCTCCCTACATAACTCCATAAAGTTTGTTCCTGTGATGGCTTCATGCCCTAGTACTGTCCCTCAGTACAGTTCAGCAACTGAAGAGAGAACATGCAGACAGAAGAGAAAAGCCCAAGATCCACAAGAGGAAAGGCAGAGGTCTCCAGGTTGAGGTCCTTGAAGGATGGCACATCCTAGGCATCCCCACCCCCTTTTCCTCAGATGGCAAAGTTACCTGGAACACACATTAGGGCATCTTCTCTGTTGGGGTGGGGGGGATGCTTCTTCCTGTCACCCAACAGTCTTCCTTCTCATCAGAAAATGTGTCGTGGGCCAGTGATCCAGGGTTTTGCCCTCTGAAGGTGGATGACTTCTGTGATGGATCCCACTGAGTGCCAATCACCAGGCTTATCTGTCCAGACAGACAGGCAGGTTATGCTCTGTAACAAACAATCCCCAAATCACAGAGGCTTTGTACTACATGCATGTTGCAGATCTGTTGCAATGCCCCATCTCTCCTTCCTCCAGGACCCAGTCAGAGATGACCCAGGTGGCCATCACCTCAAACACTGTCAGTGTCAGTGGCAGAGGGCAAAGGGGAAGAGCATGGTGGCTATCAATTCCATGCCAGCTCTTAGGGCTTCTAACAAGGGGTGAGGCATATACTTCCAATCACATCCCATTCGCCAAAACAAATCATTGGCCACATCTGGACTCAAGTGGGTATTAAAGAATAAACCTACCCTTGTACATAAACAGCCCCAATGACCACCACACACTGTGTCTTCCATGGAGTTGGAGCTCAGTTTATCTGTCTGATAGGGAAAAAGCCATTACCTCGCCCCTGAGGGCAAAAGTATGGCGAAGACCCTTGTTTTCTGTGAGTAGGAGCGCACACAATGAGAAGGCAAGGAACACTGTATCGCTCTATGTAAGAGAAAGATGAGCCCGGGCAAAAGGGCCAGGAGTCCTGAGAGGGTGGAAGAGGCTTGGACCTTCTTTGGGGCAGGAAAATAGAAACTAAAGGGGAGAGTTTGTAGAAAGAAAGAAAAAGAACATGGTAGCCACCAGAAGGACAGGAGATGTTTAAAGAGGACGTTTTGACAGTTTTGTTTTATGGGAAGTGATATGCCCTCTTCAGGCCTCCCCTGTGCTTTAGGAGCAGATGTGTGGGTTTTGGAAGTGACAGCATGCTGAGACTGCTTTCTGGGCAAACACAAGGCCAGGCCGGAGGCTGCCAAAGGGGCCCCATTACTGTCGACAGGCCAAAATCAAGTTTCATTTCATTTGTTTTCTTAATCTGGCTCCAACTAGCATAGCCGTTATCCTCCACTCCCACCCAGCACCTCTCCAGGGGCACAGACCATACTCTACCCCATCATTGCACGTGGGCTGCTCGGTACTTCCCCACCCGCAGGCCTTCTTATTGTCTCACCCACCCCTAAGCCCCAGCCCCAGATGCCCACCTGCCACCTCTCCACCTAGCAAAATCCTCCCCTCTCTTTCATCTACATCTCAGATGCTACCAACTCCTTGAATCGCTAAGGTGAAGTCCTCCTCCTTCTCCATGCTATGGCCACTCCCTTTAGGAAGAAATGTGACATTCTAAAATTACTGGTTGACATTCAGTCTCCCCTAGAAGACTGTGAGGCCTTTAGTACAGGGGATAATTTCTGCTTAGCTCAACTTTTTGTCCCCAGCTCCTGTTATAGGATTTAGCTTGAAGTAATGGCCATAATGACCATAAGTAGTAGTAACAGTGATGGATGACACTGACCAAGCCTTTATGGACTGGGCCCTGTGCTTAGGGCTTAAGAATGTCATCATTTTATCTCTATAACTACCTTGGTGAGTATTATTAGCCTCACTTTACAGATGAAAAAATTCGAGGCCCAGAGAGAGTAAGCAACCAGTCCCAAGTCACATAGCTCTAGTGTCAAAATGACCTCACTTTAAAATCTTCTTTCTTACTTAACTCCAATGGTCAATTGCTTCTCCAAAGTTCTGAGCACATACTACTTAGTGGTGGGACTCAGCTGGCAGCTTAAGTATTTCTGACGCCAATGATTATGCTCTTAAACACGAAGCAATTGTGGCAGAGACCGCCTAGCTGTTCACCATTGTCCTTTGCCTCCAGGGCACTACATCTCCAGCCTCTCAGATGATAGGTGAGGCCACATGCCTGAACACATGTCAGGGAGAGTGATGAATGCCACCCACAGACCCAGACCATGAAAACTTCCCACGGGGTCTTCAAATCTCTCCCTCCCCTCAGTATGGCTTTGAGGCTCCACGGAGGACTTGGAGCTATAGATGAAAAGAGCCACTTGATGGATGAGTGACCTTGTGGAGCAGAGTGCCTCCCACCCCTGACAGCTTCACCCTTTCTTTCCTGCAGATGTGCAGGAAATCAATATTGCGCTAGGCCATTGAGAAGTGGGTGCTGACTACTAAAACAGGTAGCCTACTCTAATGGAAACAGTGCTCCATAGATGGTTGATTTCAAAGCCATACTTGGGGGTAACAATGCAGGAGTTATTTTATGTCAGCAGGAGAGGGTCCCCAGGCATGCTTAGAGACATCCATTCATCCGCTGACCCTGGGCACCTTCAGGACAGGGTGCTGACTAGTGTGAATGAATGAGCTGGACAAAAGAGAGGCTGGAGATTGCAAAGCCAAGTCCTTGGGAGTGGAGAAGACAGGAGACATGCTTCCAAGAGTCCTCAGGACAGGGATAATTCTGTTTACAAGGATCAACTGGAGTGGCCAAAGAGAGTTAAAAGACTCCTGAGGGTGGTGCCGGCCAGGTGCCTGTGTGGCTGCAGCCCAGCAGCCCAGAGGCTGCATCTGAGATCTGGCCCAGCTCTTTCTGAAGCAGCCCTCTGAAACAGGAGCTGGCATTGTGTCCTGGCAGCTGGTTTCCCACTGCCCACTCTCTTTCTCCTTTTTCTTTCTCTGAACTCTCCTCTCCCTGCCACCACCTCCTACTCTTAAGTCACTGCATTAGGGAGAGATTGAAAGTCCCCTGGGGCAAAGAACACCCTAAATCTTGCGAGCAGACCATCCTTCTGCCCACCCACACACATTATGCCCCATTTATTTGCATGTCAATACCCAGAATGCCCTGCTGCTCCATGCCAGAGCCATTAGACACATTAGACAGCTGTTGCCAGTGTCTGGAGCCTGGAGCTGGCAAAGCTAGGTGTCCCTCAGAGGCAATGTGTATGCTTTCATGCCAGGCTTCACCTGCAGCTTCAGTCCCCTTGACAGAGTCCTGCTAGTAAGCCTCAAGTTGGCACAAGGCAAAAAGAAATGTAGATGCACCAAGAAATGAATTTAAAGCCATTTAACCAGCTTTCAAGGTCCCCGTGCTGCTCACCAAGTCCATCCCACAATACTGCCCCCTCACATTCCAGCTCAGGCCAGCTCTCAACCATGAGTACAGCCTCTCTTTACTGCAAGAGAACTTTCTCAAAACCCAGATTGGGGGAGTTTTTCCACTCCCCTCCATAATTTCAAGATACAACACCTCCCTCTTTGGGTTCAGAGTGGGTAAGCAACTTGCCAAAACCTACACAGGCATGATGAGCCCCAGGCCTCGGTCTCAGTGTCTCAGAGTTCCCCCAAGCTGCTGCTTAAGAGGTATCAGGTCCCATTCCAGAGAGCAGCTTGGGAAAAGCCAACTTCTCCAGGGCAGGAGGAAAGAGAGGCATACACTGGGGGGAAGCGAACACCAAGAAAATATCCAGGAGAATAATCATAAGGAGAATAATCATAAGGAATGATGATGAATGTGTGTGGCAGGTGGGTGGGAAGGGGTGGATATAAAAAAGAATAAGAAAAACAAGTTGAACATGACCTCCACATTCTGCTTCATCCACAAAGGGCTTCTGTGCAGAGTATATTAGACACATCTGCTCCTGCCCCTACAGGAACGCAAAGCACCGTCCCTGACTCAGACAGATATTTAATGACTAAGCGATTCATTCATTTAGTTAACCTAACATGCTTGCTATGCGTCTGGCACCGGGACATGCAAATGAAAAGATGTGGCTTCTGCAAGGTGGTGCCTCTGTGTGCCAGCGTGGCATCAAGCCCTTTTCCTCCCCACCATCTGGGACGACTGTTCTCTCGGTCTCAGGAATGCATCCCCGGAGTCACCCATGCACCCTCTTCAGAGCAGCAGTAAGCCCAGTAGCACACGGGTGGAAGTGGACTCTGGAGCCATGGTGCTCATGTTCGAAAGTAGGCTCTGCTGCTTTCCAGCTCGGGGATCTCAGGCAAGTCGCTTATCTCCATACCTCAGCTTCTGCATCTGCAAAACGGAGCCAATAATAGAACTCCCCCTCAGAGTGGAGATGAGGACTGAATGAGTTAACACGTGGAGTGCTCTTAACACAGTACCTGACACACATCAAGCCCTCAATAAACGTTAGCTTTTGTTATCACTGCAGCTGGCTGCACACATTAGCAAAAGTCAATGCCGAGCTTTAAGGAAGCAGCAGACAGCAGCCACGGAGCTGAGGAAACTAAATGGTTTTTACAGGAAACTAAGCCATGCATTTGGCTCTAACCAGGTAAGTACAGGAAATCAGCACTTACAACATGTTTAGGCCAAGAGATAATTGATTATTGGGTTGCTGATTGGCTAGTAAATCAGGGGAATTACAGATTTAAACATACATATAAAAGGTCTGCTCCTGCTCCCTGGCTCCCAGCCACTGCATCGCTATGAGGTGAAGGGCAGGTGAAGTGGGAAGCCAGTCAGAGACCGCTAAGACAGTGCTATCGCCCAGAACCAGGAAAGACAGGGGTCCTAACATGAGGTCAGCGTAACTTTAGCTCCTTGAGAAAGCCGATGGCTGAACCATTGTTAAATGTTTCACAACCTGGACACCACCCTCTCGCCTGTGTCTTCCCACCTGCCCTCCCCCATCCAACCCTCAGGGTGGGGTCAGACACAGAGGGATCTGGAGGGCTGAGCCCCAAGTCCCAGGAAAACTCCTTTCTCTGTTCTCCAGGATTAGCAGATTAGGAGAACAAAGGAACAATTCACCAGTGGATTCTGCAATTCTCCCACGTCCAACTCAGCAACCACTGAGTTCCCACCATCTCAAGTGGCTAGAAAAAGGGTTGAGACCAGCTGGCTGGTCTTAAATAATGTCTCCACAGACGCCTCTTCCAGCAACACTTCTACACCTTCTGTGCACGCAGCCTAGGTGGAAGGGAATGAGTGTGTGTATGTGTGTGTGCAAGTTGCTTAGGGTAAAATCAGAGGTCAGGTTGACTGGAAAACCTCCCACAGGTCTTCTATTCAGAAAAATGCTTGGTTCCCACCCAGTTTTCTTAAATCCAGAAGACAGAGACACTCACAAAGGAGGATGACAGTTACATGACTGATACAGCCCAAACCCACTTCCACCAGATACACTATCTGCAAAAGAGATACATTTTTAAACTCTGGGAAAATTGGAAAAGAAAACCCCCCACTACTTCATCATGGGAAGCATTCTGGTATATTCCTTCCAGTGTCTTCCCTGATGTATCTTTTTAAACATATATAATATCCAATATAATATATATATAATTTCCTTGGGTCCTGTGATGTCTTCTTTTTCTTAACATTATCCCACAGACATTTTTCTGTGTTATTACATATTCTTCCCATCGAGGCTTCTTACAGACTGGAACCCAGATGGAGAATAGACTGTCCGAGGGACCAAAGGAGATCTCACTTACTGTGCTTAAGCTCATGCATGGCTACTTCCAAATACAGTATAGTCCAAATAAAATAAGAGGAAAGCAGTGAAAATTGAAGCTGTAAGGGAAATTTTGCTGACTATAAAGATAATTATACTCTAAAGTGGATTAAAGTTCCCTGGATCTTTCCATTCAGGGTGAACTGTGGTCAGTCCTTTCTAGATGCCAAGAGATGCACAAAATGTGGCTGCTCTTAGCAAAAGAGTTCAGTATTTTATCATTCTTTTCTCTCATTCCTGCTTTCCGCTATAAAATATATTCACATACATTCTCATTTCCTAGAACCACACCCTCCCACCTCCTAAACATACACACCCTCTCTTCCCCATGTTCTCCAGACTGGGCATGTTCCAGATGGGTAGCATTGAGGGAATCCTAAAAATTTTCCTGTGGAATCAGGGCAGAGCCATAAAATGCAAGCATTTGTGTTCCATGCTCTCAAATTTTTCCTTCCTTTTCTCTGCCTTTCCCTCTCTAAGACATCAAGCCTCTCTTCTCCATAAGCAACATTTCCTTTCAGGAAAGAAGCTGATAGGCACATCCACTAAAGTGGAACTGACTGAAAATTAGCTCAAGCAGATTCCGTAAGATGTGAGAGCTAGAAAGGACCAAGACATAGCACTGCAAACCTACTCTGGAAAAACGTTTTTAAGTCTAGAAGCTAAATAATAGGTATGATCATCAGCTACGTTATGGACCAAGAAAGTAAATCTAAGCACTTAGTGGCCTGCCTGGCCTACAGAAAGCCCTCAGCCAGAGGACTGCACCGCAGGAGTTACCCCTGATAATGCATCCCTTCTCAAGAGACCTGGCCCCTGTATTTGCAGGATCGAATGTGATTTCTTGTGCTTGTGCTTTCAGGACAATCTGCCACAGGCTTTCCCTGGGCCCACCCTCTGGTCACCCCAAGTATTTGGAACCATATCCCATCCAAGAGATTACTACCCCTTTTCTACTGAAATTCAGGATGAGTTGAAATGGGACAACACCCCCCTCGTCTTTTCCTTGGCCACTGCAAGACTAACACACCAACCGTTGTTGTGGTGTTTAAGTGTAGGCAAATTTCTTTGCGGAAGAATCAGGGAAAACTAAAAAAGAAATGATCACTGAGGTTGGACAAACTTCAAGTGAACTGTGAACATGGACTCTCTCAGTTCCCAAGAGAAGGCATCTAACAATCCAACTTTTGCAAGGAAGAGGTCATCTGTGCGGGTCTGCCATACTGCACAACTCCTGGGGGCACGACTGACAGTCCACGTAATGGCTCCCCTGGAGGTGTGCAGGGCGTGGCCTACACAACCATAACGAGGGCATTGCCTCACCCCTAAGCTGACCATCCACGCTCAAATCATTCACATGGCTCTAAGCGCCCACTTGTTTAAGTTTCTGTGGGGTGAATGCTACTCTCCTTTCCAAACAATGAGGCCTCGACTCCCTGAATCACGCCTGTTTTACTGCCTCACGTACAGCTAAAGATGCAGCCATATGGACAACGTAGGCATGTTGGTCAGCACTGGGTCTCAGGGACACCAGCAGAAGACTAGGCCCCAGTCCATGAGCAAGAGAGAGTCTGGATCCTCCCACCTTCCTTCCAGGGAGAGCTGTCCCAAAGCAAACAGTAAATGGGGGAGAGGAGAAAAGAGACACAATTTAAACCACAAGGAGTAAAGGCTCTGGCCCCACCCCCACGGTCAATAAGTGCCCGAGACTCTGCACAAACAGGGATTCTTTGGACCTCTCTCCTGTGGACAGCCATCCCCATGAAAGGACTACACTGGGGTGTACTTGCTTCTCCCTTTAATCAAAAGACTTTTGTAATAACCTGCATGATTCCCTGGTATCTCTAATGTATTCTCAGTGGAGGCAATACTGTGAAAATGGGTTCTGGGGGATAAAAAAACTTAGATATTACAATGATTTGGGCCACCAAAAGGTCACAGTACATGAACAGATATAGAGTATATGGAGGAAGATGGGAAATGATAAGGGAATCAATGCTTAACAAGGCTCCTTAGGGGAGTAAGAAAGAAAAAAGTTGGGAAACACATCTCTAACAGAGGAGGGAAACCGGGGTGGGGAAAAGTTGCCAATTATAACTGCTATAATAGTAAATATTATTTTATCATCATCGTAATATTATTTTATCAATATCATGATTAAAAACATTTTGCATACATGCCCTAAATTCATTCCCCTAATGATCTTAAGAGTAAAGTGCTATTATATTCATTTAAGATGATGAAACTGAGCTTTAGAGGTATTTTCCCAGGTCACACAGCTGGGAACTGGCAAAGGCACGATTCTAACTCAGTTTCCTCTGACTCCAAAGTCCATGTCTCAACCATCCTAGGATACTGACTGCATCATCAGCCCCGCAGAAGGGAGGTTAGCAATGGAGCAGCCCATCTCTAAATTCTATGATCCTCTCCACCAACCCAAGTGTCCCTCTAGACCATGGAAGACAGTTAAGTTCGAGGAAAGGAGAAAGACCAGTCGTGGGAAAACTCTGAGTTAGGCTGGGGATGAAGAGGGTGGAGGATGGCCCCACTCTCCCCTAAGTCTGCCACATCCTCCTCTTCTGGGAGGCACTGAGCCATTGGGACCAGGATACTAAAGCCTGGGGCAGGGAGAGAAGTAAAAAGAGAGGGTGGCCTGCTGTGTGCTCAGCTACTCCTGAAACCCCAACATGGGGCTGCAGCCAAGCCCCAGAGATGGGTTGACCTCTATACAAACCAAACTTCCCTGGGCAGTACTTCTGCAAATATAAACACGAACTCACCACGTGACAGTTCAACCAGTTCATGTAAACACTAAAGGGAAAAAAAAAATCCAAGGGAAAAAATATGCTTCAAGGCATGGAGAAGGGTATGTAGTTTTGTGACTCAAAGAGGGGAAGGTCAAGAGCTAAAGGGCTCAGAACCCACTGGGTCTGCAACAGGGTTACAGGGGCTCTTCCAAACCTGGGCACGGGGAACCTCAAGCCCTTCCCAGTGTGGGAAATCCTTTGTCAGAGGAAGCAGTCCATGCATGGTTGGCTTTCTCCTATACCTGAAGCACATCAGGTTAGACTTCCATGGAAAACAGAGGGTAGTCCTAAGCAGGAGGGACAGCCGTTAGATAGCAGAAGGGTCTCCCCATTGCCAGGTATCTTCATAGAAGGAAGTTGCCTCAAGAGAGCTGTCTAAGCTTGGAAGCAGGGGGTGGGATGGAATGAACTCTGAAGAGCACATCCTTCCTCCCTGGCCTTGCTCCCCAACCCTGCTGCTTGTGCTGGCAAAGGGGATGCTGTCTCCCATGGCCCTGTGCTCTCTGTGAGGTTGCCAGCAGATTATCTGTTGTTTTTGTAAATAATCCACTCTGTCCCTGTAAAAAGCACCAGCCCTCCAGAGCATTCACAAATGCCATGTTCTCCTGAGCCAGAAGTTTTGACAGTACTCCGTGTCAGCCTTTCCAAGGCACCCATTACCCTAAAATAAACCAGCCAAGGAAGGGGTTGGCAGCTAGGCCCTGGGGACAGTGGGAGACAGGAGGTTCTGTGCTGCTGTCCTGGTCTCACCAGCTTTCCCAAAAGAAACCACAGAGCTTGGATCTGGCAACATTCAGGGCAATGAAAGGTCTCCAACTCTGGATTAAACCAAGAGGGCTGCGGGTGTCACCCACGGGCCACCACCGTGCTGGGAAGAGGGCTGCGGGTGTCACCCACGGGCCACCACTGTGCTGGGAAGAGGGCTGCGGGTGTCACCCACGGGCCACCACTGTGCTGGGAAGAGGGCTGCGGGTGTCACCCACGGGCCACCACTGTGCTGAGATTCAGCAGGTATAGCTTCCTGGTGGCGCAGCAGGGCACCTGAGAGGCCCACCTGGCTCACCTGGGAACTAAAACTGAAACCTAGTTGAGCACCGGGATGGGAGAGGGACAAGAGGAAAGAGACCTGACCAGGCATGGCCTGGAGGAGACTGGAAGAGGCTGTGAGGTGGCATAAAGTGGGAATAAGGACAGATGGATTTCAGTGTATTAACAACATGAAATCCTATACCTTATTATACACATCTACTTTCACATTATCACGTGTAGGCATGTAGGACTGACTATCTGTGTGGGCCAAACCATTCAAAGATAAATCTTAGAACAACAAAAGATATTTGGGGCAACCTGTCCAGTGGACTCCTACCCCTACTCCTTCTTATCTGTGTGACCTTGGTCAAGTAACATGACTTCTCCAGACCTTGGTTTTAAAATGGGATTCCTATCAGTACATATCCCTTAGAGCAGTTATGAGAATTAAATGAGTTAATATTGGTGAAGCACTTGGAACAGTGCCTAGCATATCTAAGGAGTGTTAGTACTTGTTAAACACACAGGCTCCAATGAATGTGCCCAGTATTTAATGCCAAAGGGCCCCTCATCCTGTTCTTTTTTTTCATGCATTTATTTATTCAGTAAATATGTGTCTGGTGCCTACTACATGTCAAGCTTTGTGTTGATACTGCAGCTGTAAAAATGAGCAAAACCCCCCGTGGTCTGCCCACTGTTGGGGCTTAGAGTCTAAATGTCAGCTCTTTTGATGAGCTTTTCCTCCAAGCACCTCCAAATCTGTCAGGTTAAACCGGCCCAACCTAGATCAAACCTTGCCTTGGGGCACACACCCCTGAACGCAGCCTCTGAAAAGGAAAATTGCCTGTGGTTTTACAGCTGTCCCAGCCGTGGAGTACAGGACCAAAATCTGTCAGAGTCCCTGGAAAAAGCCCCAGTGTTCACGATGCAGATGGTGTAAAGCCAACCTTAGCTGGGGTGGCAGGTTCAGTAGATTGCCTTGCTCAGCACCCATTCTAGCTTCTAGCCGGCTTTCCTCTACTACAGAGACTAGAACCCCCCAAACTACATTTCTCAGACACCCAAGCCTTTCAGGTTTGGGATGATTTGGGACCTATTAATTAGATACACTCAGTCAAAATTTTGATTTGGAATCACATTATGAGGGAAGAAAAGACCAGTATGGGATGCCCATTTAATTGGAGCAGATTGAAGGAAGGGCAAATGGGCCTGGGGCAGCCAGCTGTGGCCATGGCCTCCCAATTCAGCAGCAGCTTTCTGATCATGTCAGAGGCAGCAGCTCCCTTAGGGGCCCAGCTCTGCAGCGTGCCTTTGGGACTCTTCTTGGAAGTTCAACCTGGAATCTTTCTTCAGCCCTCCCAGCTGGCCCATGATACATCTGTACCTCTTAATAAATCCCTTTCACCTACACTAGATGGAGTGGATACCATCTTCTGCAACTAGAAGTAGGAGAACCTATTCAGAGCTGACCACCCCTAACATACAGTTATGGTTGAACCCAGGCCTAAATCTAGTGAGAAAATTACATTCCCTAAGGTGCTGGCAAGGAGGAGACTCCAGATGCCTTATCATTTGGCCAGTAACAATAGCAGGGTGAGCCAGGAGATCCGACAAATCCCTCCAGGGCATCTTCCTTCACAGTAAGCTTCTGCCACTCACCAGGGAGAGAAAAGGTTTGCGTGCAAGGCCACGACAAAGTGGGCAAGGAAGAGGAGATGAGAGCAGACTGCCTCTCCTGCCCTAGCCCTGGTCGTGCAGGACTTCTTTCCCTCTCTCACACACTCCACGTGTGTCCCTGCCCCAGGGCCTTCACCCTTGCCGTCCTGTCTGCTAAGAAGTGACTATCACATTTCCCTATTCTATCTTCTTTGCAGCACTTATCCATTATTATATTATTTCTTTATGTGCTTGTTGTTTGTTTTCCCCCATTAAAGCATATGCTTTTGGAGGTCAGGAGCTCTGACTTGTTCACACTGAATTCCCAGACTGCAGAACATGCCTGGCACATAGTAAGGGCTCCAGACAAATGTGTTGATTAACTTGTTCACTGATTCTCATCCTTCAAACCTCCTTCCTAAGATCAGACACTTTTGAGCCAATCAAAATGGCCCCCAGCCTTTTGGGTATGAATTAAATCCCAAGTACATCTTGAGAACAGAAGGAACTCATGGGTTAAAACCTGCAGATCAACGGCAGGGAAATCCTTCTCCCCTGAGAAATTAATAAGCTAAATCAGATGGAAATAAATTTAATCTTCTTCTCCTTCCCTTATTATCCTAATTGGTTTAATTTTGTGGCAAACATTTCAGCATTCTCCCAATGAAAAGCAACTTGTGTTGCGTTGGTAGCCCAGAAAGTAATTACCTTGTGGTTTTATTCTAATTCACTAACAGACACTCTCTTTGGCATTAAGGGCCCCTCAGAGTGAAGAGGTAAATAATGAAGATTAGAAAATGTTTTTTGCACTCCTTATGCTTTCTTTAAAATTAAAAATGATGATGAAATGATTAGACATGACAATTATCTTTTTGTTAATTAAAAAAGAAGGTACATAAAACCACAATGTAAAACATCTCAATACAACTGGGCATCTCATCCACTGATCTTTAACTGGTTTCAAATACTGCTGAATGCAGCCTTGGTTTTATTCCAGAACTGAGTAAATTAAGCTCTTTTTGATTATCCTAACTTGGACATAAAGTTTCCCTGGGGCTTATCCCAAGTCTAGTGTGCTTTGTGTCTTCGTAGCAGGTTTTTCTTTAAAAAAAAAAGAATTGAAGGAGCTTCTATCCAGCTTTGATCTCTTGCTAACAAGACCTTTAGTATCCTAGCAATTTATTAGAGAAAAGTCCGCTTTGTCCTTTTATGTCTCCATGCTCCTTCCCCACATCCTCTCCCACTTTGCTGACCACCAAACACAAAGTAAAAACCAGATGAACCTTTTCAACCTCTGTACAACCTCCCTGCAAGTAAGATTTCCAACCCAAGAGGTGTCTGTCTGTGACAGTCATTCCAGCATTTCCAGGACATGTCGGAGGTCAGGAGCTCTAGCATACACACAGTGAGGACACAGACCGATCCATTAGGAAAGGCACCAGTTATTGCCCCTTGACACCGACTTATTTTAAACTGACGAGAATGCTATTTTCAAAAGGTATCGAAAGTGATTTCTCTACCATGCATGCATCCCCCCTGTTGCACCCTGCAAGATTCTTTGAAAGTCCTAAACAAAGTGACAAATAGAGACTAGTACAATTGCCAACTGAAAGAGAAGGTACTGGGGACAGTCATTCAGGTGCCACAGATGCCTCTGGCCCATCCTGACCCCTTTTTCTCGGTGATGGCATGAATATCAAGTGTAGAAGCTATCTTCTGTCCCAGGGCTCTGAAGCTGAATCCACTACTTGTCAAGCAGTGGAGCAAATTTTCCCAGCTGTCACCATGAGTCAGCTCACCCGAACAGATGTTGACAGTTTGGAAGAGAGCTAAAGAAGTGGAGGAGCAGGGGCTGGGAGACGTGGAAGTGGAAGGAGGTCGGTCAAGGAGCCTGGCTCTTCAGCTCCCACAGCATCCTTATTTCTAATCTGTCTCTCTGTCTGCACTAGAACGTGTATATGTGGTGAACCTTCTACGTTGCATGGCCTCAGCTCCCTGCTACCCATTCCTTCTCAGCCCCTTTCCTCTTTGTGGATAGTTTCTCATGCTTGAAGAAACCCGAAAGGATCACCTAACATGGTGGTTTTTAGATTACACAGAATAGTAAAACATCCTCCAAAGTATGGGGCCAGCATGGGAATGCAACTCCTCATTTTCCAAGTGTGATATTGTGATTTATAATGAGAAATATATATTTGATCTTTGTCTCCATTTCTGGCCCCAACCTCTAACAACCTTTGGAATCTCCTAAGTGAAAATAGTGAGAAAGGTGTCTTGTTATGTTAAAGAGGTGACGTTAGGATAACTCCTAAGGGTGGGGCTGGTCACCAGGAGGACCAACCTGTGCTCAGAGGGTCAGAACCTTTGGTCCCGCCCCCCTTTGATCCCAGGAAGGAGAGAGGGACCAGCGGTTGACTCAGTCACCAGTGGCCAGTAATTTCATAAGTCATGCCTGCTTAATGGACCTCCATAAAAACACAAAGGACAGTTCAGAGAGCTTCAGGGCTGGTAAACACATGTGACAGCAGGGAAACTGGTGCGCCCGCGAGAGCACATGGAAGACATAGGGCATGAACCTTTGCCCCGTGCATCTCTCCCACCTGGCTGTTGTTGAGTTATAACCTTTTATAATAAACTGGTTGTCTCGTAAGATAGTTCTCTGTGTTCTGTGAGCCACTCTAGCAAATTAATCGAACCCAAGGAGGACGTGGCTGGAAGCTCCAGTCTATAGCCAGTGGTCAGAAGCACAGGTGACAACCTGGACTTGCTATTGTCATCTGCAGCTGGGAGTGGGGGCCAGGCTTGTGGGACTAAGCCCTTAACCTGTGGGATCTGATGCTCTCTCCAGGGAGTGTCAGAACTGAGTTAATTACTTGGTGGTGTTGGAAAATGCACACACACACTGGAACTGGGTGTAGAATCACACCGAGTAACTACTGTATCACGGAAGGGAGCTCTCAAAGGCAGGTAACAGAAAACACAACTCAGTTGGATTCCGTAACGAGGTTTACCTTCCTGTGTCACTGGAAGACCAGAGTGGCTGCAGCAGGCAAGGTCACAGCAGCGACTTAAGGAAATCCTCAAGGCCCTGTGGCCTCGCCCTCTCCCCACACTGTCCTGTCCATATTTTCCCTCATGGTTGCAAGAGGTTGCCAGAGGCAGTGGAGCCTATCTAAGAAGAGAAAGCAGAGAAATCACCATCCCAGGCATGGAATATAAATCTTTCCATGATCTAATCTGATTGGGCTAATTTGGGTCACTTACATAACCAATAGCTATCCCCAGAGCATACCTGTGGTTCTCAAACTTTTCCAACTTGGGACCCCTTTAAAACTCTAAAACTTATTGAGGACCCCACAGAGCTTTTGTTTAGGCAGGTAATATCTATTGATATGTTTTGTATTATAAATGAGTAGGAAATTTTTAAGATTTTTATCTGTTCATTTAAAAATAACAATAATAAACTCATTACCTATTAACTTAAATACCATGTTTGTTTTGAAAATAACTCTTTTTTAAAGTTCAGTGAGAAGTGTGGCATTGTTCCACATTTTTGCAAATCTCTTTAACATCTAGTTTAACAGAAGACAGCTGGGTTCTCATATCTGCTTCTGCATTCAGTCTGTTGCAATATCACATGACAGTTAGCCTCTGGAAAAATCCACTGTATATTCATAAAAGAATGAGAGTGAAAAAGGCAAATAATAGCTGAGTCTGAAGATAGTTTTGACTTCCCAGACCCCCTGGAAGGGATTCATGGCCATACCTTGGGACCTACTGGCTTAACTGATCAAAATTGCCCTCTGAAGCGGGGGATGGTATAGACTTCTGAACACAACTGGACCCTGTTGGACAAAGGAAAGGGGTCTGGGCTTCAGTAGCAATCAGCAGTATCTCTTTCACTGGTACTGAAAACATACAAACAGACAAAAACAACTACCATCTATTATCTCCTATGTTTCTTTTTTTTCTTAAGAGCACTTTGATATCAAAGACATTGTATAATATAATTTCAAAATAAAGGGTGGCAGTTTTGACTGAATACATAAAATTTTATGAAAAACGTACTACACTGATTGGATGTGGAAGGAGAGGGGTTGGAGAGGATGAGAATAGAGACCCAGGCAGGAAAGCTGGTTTGGGGCAGAAACAAGTAATTCCATATGGACATGTTGAGCTTGTCTGGGGCTTGGGAGCCGCAGAGCGGAGAGGCCAGGACTGAACGCAGAGATTCGGAGCTGAGGGAAAGGTCTTGGTTAGAGGAATCGCATGGGGAGTCGGGTGTGTGAGCGATACTGAGGGTGCTGCAGAGGAGGAGGGGCTCTGGAAGCTGTGCATACAGATGAGAGATGGCCCAGGGAGAACCCTGAGGGGCACCTCTTTTTAAGGGTGGGGAGAAGAGAAAAGCCGGGCAGAGGATAATGATGAGAGTTGCCAGAAATCTCTGAAGACGCATTCCAATCAATGGTCTTGATGAGAACATTCAGGAAGGGCATAATGATGGCAAAGCAGATGTATGTGAGCCAGACTCCAGAGGCCATGAGTGTGAGCATGGAAGCTGATTTGCTGGCAGCCTCCCTGGTCAGCCTCTTGCCTGAAGTGCCTGTAGCCTCAAGTGTCCTCTGTATTAAAAAACAAAAGCAAAACAAAACAAGAAACTGACATTAAGAAAAGAATCTCTTTAAAACCTTTTTAATGACTGTATAGTATTCCACCTTGTGCCTGTGCCATAATGTAATGGTAAGTGCTCACAGTATGTTGGCACATGAAAAAAGCAAGACAGTAAACTGCACACAGTAGGGTTCCAGTGCTGGATCTACACAGGAGCACTGACAGGAGGATGCACATGTGTGTAAGTTGACCTACACATGGCCAGATAAAATGAGGCCCAAATGGGTGTGCTTGGTCAGGATTTGGCTCTTTGGTTCTATTGAGTACGGCTGCTAGTTTTGTAAGCTGATGAAATTTTAAGGGGGTGGTGGAGGATTTAAGCACCAGGTGGCTGGAGAGGCCAAGGAAGAGTTTCCTGAGAAAGAGAGAATGAGAGACCCTTTCCACCAGGATTAACACCTGAGAGATGTTAAGGAAAGCACACGTGTTTCAGGTGTATGGGGAGAGGGCAGAATCTGTTGCATAGGTTGCAAACATTTCTCACTGCCAAAAAAATTCTAGAAAAATCTACATCACTCAGTAATGTTTTAGAAATTTGAATTGTGTAGAACTGGGATCTGCAATGTTTGCCCTCCAGAAAGCTCAGAAAAAACCACTGAGGCAGCCCAGGGAGGCTTAGTTATTTGTAAGTTACAAAACGACAACAATAATAATATTAACAGCTATCATCTCTTGTGCCAGGGAGTGCTCTAAACACCTTACATGGATCAACTCACCAAATCTTGCCAACAGCCTTATAGCATAGGCACTGTGATTATCCCCATTTTACAGATGAAGCAACTGAGCCAGAGAGAAGTCAGTCATTTGCATAAAGTCACAGAGCTAGTAACCAGCCTAGCACACGGCTGAGAGATTTTGCTTTTCACCTCTACACACCACTACGCCTCTCGGTAAACTAATCAATATGCCTGTTTGAACTAGAACAAAACCTCAATAGTTGTCTCTGAGTTACAAGAACATGGTTGGTTTTTCTTCCTTATTTATGCATTTTCTCTATATTTCAATTTTTCTACAGTAATCTGGTGTCACTTTTATAATTGTATAAAAAGAAGAAAAGGATCTTATTACATCATCAATCGCATAAACATCAGTTATAACTGACCAGTTATAAATGAGACCTTTCTTAGAAGGATTTGCATTTTAATAAGCAGCAAATTCCTAAATAGAAGGAGAGAGATTTCTCATCAGCAAGCAGGCTGGGAATTGTTAGAAGAGAGGGAACAATCTCCCGAAATCTGAAGTCAGCCCCGCTGCCCACCAGTGCCTGGATGCAACTGTGCTCCCCAGAGCTGTCCCTTGGGAAGAAAGGAGTGGGGCGATGGGAAGCCCCAAACATAATCAAATCCTGCCTGGGGGCCAGGGCTGTAACTGACTCTGGTGCTTGGGTGAGTGAGAGGGTGGGGCCAAGCATCCTGCTGAATCAGAAAGCTGGTGTCATGGCCTGGCAGCCCGTGGACAGTTGGAACGTAAAGAATGTGTGAGTCCCCGACTTATTCATCTCGGTACTCCTTTAACTTAGCACGATGTTACATAGTAAGTGTTCAGTAAGTGTCTAATTATTAGTATGATGTTCATTTCCACAGATGACCTACAAAGAAGGAAAGAAGGAAAACTGTCCCCAAGGAGGAGGTTTGGGAGGACTTGGGAAATCAGAGCATGGGTTCCAGAAACACTGAATTTGGTCCCTGGAGATTCATTTATTTCCCAACATGATAGACTTTGGTCAGTGTTGGAGGGGTGAAGAGGCAGAAGGATGGCCACAGTGACTTCTGGTGACCCTGATGGCCTAAGCAGAGGCAGCATGCTATAAATGAAAAATAAACAAATAACAAAACATCTCCAGGCCTGGGTTCGAGTCCCAGCTTATAGAAGTTTGTAGAATTTGGGGTTTGATGGTATTTCGGGGATCTTCCCATCCCTCTTCATAGCTCACATGCAAACCCCGCCTGCAGCCCCCGTCGGAGAGCCTCCAACCTCCATCTGAGCACACTTGCCTGGCTCCCCAAAGAGCCCATTATTCTATCAACAGATCCTGAGAAAGATGTTAAGCAAAGCTCTCTGGAAATGTCAATCACCTGAGGGACAGATGTCCTGATTCCCCGAGGACATAGAACCTGGTTGATATCAAGGCCACAGCGCTCATGAGACTAGCTCTGCCCTCTCTCATAGCCATTGGGCTGCAACCTCCCATCAGGGTGACCCAGCCCGCTTGCTGAGCAACTGGTTCATTTCTTCAAGCCATATTTTCAGATAAAACAAATCACTGCTAACTCTGTGAACTTGATTACATCTCCAACCTTTCTTAGGCCTCCATTACCTCATCTGGGAAATGAGAAAATTAGATCAGATGATCTCTTACTGAAATCTAATCCAAGACTAACAACTGGCCTCCTGTGATCAGCGTTGCTGGAGAAGCAGCAGGTGGGGAGAGAGAAAGCACTCAGGATTTCTGTGGGAGTCAAACTGGAGCTCCAGGTACAAAAGGCCTTGGCAACCAGCAAAAGCCAAAGTTGTGAAAAGTGGGTGTATTCGCACTTGGGAGCTGGATGGCTGCCTGAGGTCTAGAAATACAGAGTGAGGCCAGTATGTCTAGTCCCTAGGGAATCTGCCCACCTGAAAGGAGGGCCCCCCCTGCCCAACAGCTATCCAGTTGAGGGAGGGGGCGCCTAGAGCTCCCACTCAAGCTAGACCTTTGGAAATCACGCCTACCCAGTATGGCTCTGCACCCACAAGGGACTTGGAGAGGCAGGATCTTTTCTAGGTGAGACTTCCAAAACTTCCTAACAGGGCATGGGAAGTCACCGGGCAGGTCATAACTGAAGGAGGAAGAGGGAAGAGGATAAGGGGTAAGACGGCGGGGGAGGCAGGCAAAAATAAGAACTGATGTAGCCCAGAAAATGCTAACCCATTGTATTCATCTGATGGGGGGGGGGCGGTGCAGGGCACCAAGGGGCTCCCACCATGTTCCTCAGCCCTGTCTTTGCACAGTCCCCAGTGGGTTGGGTGGGAATATGAAGGCATGAGGTCTAGCTGGCTCCAAGTCCCACCCCAGCTCCTGATTCACAGTCTGCACTACTTGGAGCCAATAACTTACCTTTCTAAGCTCAGTTTCCTCATCTGTATAATGGGGAGAATAATAATCTGTATATTATACAATAATATATGCATATAACAATAATAATAAACTATTAACCTACCTCATAAGGTTCTTACGAGGATTAAGTGAGGTGATTTTAGTAAAGACTCAGTCAAGTGTCCAGAAACTAAAACACAACAATTTAGCAACAGGAGTCATCACCATCTGTAGTTAGACCTGCCCTCGCCCAGCCCCACCCCAACAACCAAGTGCAGCCCATTCCGGAAGTTCCTGAGTTTGGAGGAGATGATGAAGGGAGGGAGCTGGAAGAAAAATCATCCCCCATGATAAGCCAAAAGAAAGAGTCCTTTCCTCTTCTCTGCACTCCACACCCACTGTGCCCCACAACTCCCAGCAGGCAGCTGGCAGAGAGGAGCAGGTGCTCCCACAGGTGACCTGGACTCTAACCTGGTCCTGCTGAGTGGCCAAGAAGCACGAGTAGCAGATAGGAGCTTAAGGGCCACAGGTGAAAGTGGGTTGCGGCATGCAGTGGAGAGACAGGAGGAGAAATGTTTTGCATTTAACAGAGTTAGCAGTGATTTGTTTTATCTCAAAATATGGCTTGAAGAAATGAATCAGTTGCTCATATGATGTGAACTGGGAGAAATGGGAAAATCAGTGGCCAAAACCCAGTGCAGAAAGTAAGGTTGTCAGATTCAATATAGGACATCCAGTGAAATCTGAATTCAGGAAAACAAGGAATAATTTTCTAGTACAAGTATCTCCAAATATTGCATGGGGCATACTTATTTTTTTTTAAGTTGTTGTTTCTCTGAAAGTCAAACTTAACTAGACATTCTGCATTTTTATTGACTAGATCTGGCAGCCTTGGCAGGAAGTACGTAACAGCTTCCTGTCCCTGAAAGGACTGTGGAGGAGGTCCGATGAGGTGGGAATGAGGAGCTGGGCTCAGCCTGAGAGTGGCAGAGGAAGAGCAAGGTCCGGCAAAGTGTCCTGGAGGAGTCGATGGAGAACAGGATGCTTAGGCTGTGGAAGGTGACAGGCCAGTCGGGCAGAGAACAGAAAGTCCTCCAATGTGGTTGGGGCAAAGGGCACAGAGGCAGGGAAAGCAGGGTCCCTCGGGGGGGACCTGGGTGCCCATTTAGGAGGTGACCCTCATTCAGAACACATTCACGCAGAATTCTTTTAGCATCTACAGTGTGCCAGGCTCTCCTGAGTGAACAGACAGACAAGCTCACTGCTCTCATGGTGCTGCTTACATTCCAGCAGGAAGTGAGGGAATTTCAGACAAGAAACAAGTAAACAAGGTGATGAGAGCCAGTGACAGGTGAACTAACCCCACTCCCATATTTATCTGGCTAGCTGCAATTGGTCTTCCGGTTCTACCTGGATATTATCTGCTTGATGAAGCCTTTCCTGAAGCTGTAGCTGGGGTCAAGAGCCCTCCTGGGGTTTCTCCCGGCACAGTGTTTCACACACTAAATTGAGTGGAGTGTTTGCTTCTCTATGCATGCACCAGACAGAAGCTCCCTGAGAAAGGGCCTGCTGCTAAGTCTTTAGTATCAGCGTGATGCTTGGTACCTAGCACATGCTAAAGCATGATCTGTTAAAGAAATGTATAGGTTTTGGATATAAGGCATGGCCGCACACATCCTGATGGAGAAGCTAGTCCTTTGTGTTTATGGGTCTGGCAATGGGAAAAAGATCAAAAGCTTAAAATCAGATTTTTAAGTTCCAATAGATGGATCGTATGTTGGAGTTACGGGTATAAACACATAAGCATATTAAAATGTAAGCATCATAAAGGTAAATCAGTTTCTTTGGTTAGGAACAAACAGAATGAACACTGGCAGGCTTGAAGGGAAAGCAAAAAAACAAAAACACAGGCCAAACCACACAAACAAAAATAAAGCCCACCTGGGGGTTAGGGATTCTTTTGGGGGCTAACGTAGGTGGCTCCCAGGGTCAGAGGAAAAGCTGGGAGCTGGGTTTAGAAAGGCAAAGTCTTTCACGGCATCTGTGTGGAGCAGGAAAGAAGCCAGTGTGCTCGGAACTGGAACACACCAGCATGGCTCGTCCTGCTGATTCATTTCAGCCGAGTCCCGGGAGTGAGAATCTGGCTGGCATAGCCTGGGGCCAGGACCCGCCTCTTGGTTGGACCAGAACAGGACACCTCTTGGTTAGCCAAGGACATGACTTTATTGGGACCAAAACTACACCCATGGGTAATTATGCCACGTGAAATTAGGATGGTGTTATCAGAAAAAAGAGAGAGTGGATGCCGAGCAGCCAGTGCACAAGTGTCCTGTAATTATGAAGCTTTGCCAAACTGTCAGAATGCAAAGTAATAAACAAATGACCCAAGAACACTACAAAGCCTCCTCCTGGGTTAATTTCTGAGGAAAATCATATACAAACCCTGTCTTATCTGAATGGAGTATTAATGACTGGAAATAGGAGAATAAGCTAGTAACATCTTTTTTTGTTTCTAGGTCTGTAAGAACCAAACAGGACCCCCAAGGGAGTCTGGAGGGTTTGATATGAGGTAGTACAAAGTCATGCTGTTTCATTTTTGGCATTGTGGTGATGGGGGCGGTGGGGGGCACGATGCGAGAGGTTATTGGAATGGTCAACTTCAGGGTGAATGGGTGGCATCTATTTTATGTGTAGATGTACCTTCAGTGTTGTACATGCATATGTCAAAATAGACATCTAGATATGTTGCTATGAGGCAGGCCCTTGCCCTCCCTGTTGGAGCACCTGGGACTTACAGATTTGGAAGAGGCCACCCCTTGCTAGCAACTGTCAGGTAGGAGGAGCATGCACAAGAAGCCTGAGCTCTGGGAACCTGGTGGAACCTAGCTCCATTCTCTTCATCCATGACTGTCAGTGCCCCATGATTGCTGATGCTTTCCAGGTTGCCTAGAGGACATCCCAGCCAAGGCAACAGAGAAGTGGTTGAAGAGGTAGTAGGAGAGGCTTAAGTATTATGGGAGAGGCATGGGGAAGAGAGGAAGAAGAGAGCAGAGTGGTAACTGGCGGGGAGCTAAGGGAGCACAGACCCAGCAGGGCAGACCAAGAGGTGATCTGCATGTCGGTAAAAAAACTAGGATGATTTTCCTCTGAAATTTCTGTTTTGGACAAAAAATTCTATTCTCCAATTACCTGTCTCCTAATTTGTAAAGCTCAAGGGTCTTTGAATGACTTTCCTAAATTGCCCTGCCCAACTGATCTTTCCTTCTACTCTCCACTTCTGTTTCCTACTTAAAATCTACAAGAGACTTGCATAATAAACATTTTAAGACGTTAAAACCCACAGACACTATATCACCATAATGTCACCACGTTTTAAAGTAAATAACAGGGGTGGTGGCAGAATACAATAAATAACAGCAGGGGGAGATAAAATAAATAAAATAATAATATAAAATAAAATAAATTACAGCAGTCCTCTTCATGTATATCAATGATTGAAAAGCATTTTCACTTATACAGTCCCATGTGGTTGTCACATCAGTCCTGTGAAATAAGTAAACTGGCATTGTTTTTCTTCAAAGCCAAGAAAATAATAATGGAGACATAAAGATCTGTGTGCAAGATGATGAACCTAGTAGGCAACAAAGTAGAAGGGTTAATCTCAAACTTCTTTTCTTTCTTACAGTTGAAAGCATCTTTATTTATACATGTATGTTTAAATAATATTTATAAGTTTTACACTGTGGTGGTCACATTCATTCACTGAAAAAACACTAACCTTAAAACTGTACACAGGTAGCCCACACAGAATCGTATCTTTTTCTCTAGCTTTACTGAGGTATGATTAACATATTTAAAACTATATATTTAAGGTGTACAGTGTAGTGGTTTGATAGAAGTGTACATCGTGTAATGATTACCATAACCAAGCACATCCATTACCTCACCTATAGTTCTCATCTGTGTGTGTGTGGTGAGAATACGTAAGATCTTCTCTTTAAACAAATTTCAAGTATACAATGCAGTATTACAAACTATAGTCACCACACTGTACATTAGATCCCCAGAATATTATTCTATTCATCTTAGACCTGGAAGTTGATATATTGTGACCAACAATTCCCTGCTTCCCCCACCCCCCAGCTCCTGGCGACCACCTTTGTACTCTCAATTTCTCAGAGTTCTACTATATTAGATTCCACAGGTAAGTGATGACATGCAGTATTTGTCTTCCTGTGTCTGGCTTCCTTCACTCAGCATAGTGTCCTCCAAGTTTGTCCACATGATCACAAATAGCAGAATTTCCTTTTGTTTTAAGGCTGAGTAATATTACACTGTATGTTTCACAGAAATGTAATACTATATTTTCCTTTTCCATTCATTGGTCAGTGGAGACCTACGTGGTTTCCAGGTCTTGGCTGTTGTAATGAATGCTGCAGTGAGCAGGGCAGTGCAGGTCTCTCTTTGAGATCCCGCTTTCATTTCCATATTCAGAGTTCTCTCTATAACACCACAGTGCCTGAAATCCATGCTCCTCTCAGCTCACCAGAGGGAAGCATGATTTGCTCTGGAGAAGCGGGAGGAGGCACAGGAGAAAACAGCAAGTCTGCTTGCTGGGGTGGGAGCCCACTTCTGATGATCTTCCAGTGGGAGGACAACACTGTGCGAGCCACCCATGCTGAAGCCGGGCACAGGGCTGCTGGTGCCTAACTGCTGACATAGAGCGATCCCTCCTCCTTTATTTTGTAGTACTTGTGGCTAGGTGGAGCATGACCTGTCCCAAACTCCAAAGATGGGCCCTGCTTGATCTAAGCCAACCAGAAAATTCCATCCAATTTATCATAAGAATTGGATCAAGGATGAGCAATAATCCAAACTTAAGCCAACTGGCTCATGGGGTTCCCCTGGGAGTTAGAGTAATTAGTTCAAGTTGGCCAAATAAGAGTAAGCCCAGGACCAGGGCCAATTTCCTGGGCATGTGACCCGTACAGTCACACAGGGCCCTGCACTTACTAAGGTCTCATGATTCAGTTAATGCTATGGTTTTGCCTTCTTGAAATTCTTAATAATTGTTGACCAAGATGCCTGCATTTTCCTTTGCGCTGGATGCTACAGATTACATTGCTAGGACTTTAACTGGTTGCTTGAAAGTAGACAAGAACAGGAAGAAGCATATGGCCATGGTTGCCATAGGCTGCCATCTTGCAGTCGTGAGAGAAGCCAGCCTGAGGACAAACCAACACAGAATCACAGAGAGCTGGAGCCCTGACTGAGCTGTGCCTGAACTCCACCATGCACTTGGACTTCATGATCATAGAAGCTAAAACATCCCCTTCTTGGTTTAGGCAGATTTCAGGGAAATTTTCTATTACTTGCAACTGAGCACATCCTGATACAATGACTAATGACAGTCATCTATGCATTAACTTAGACACTTAGAGCCACATCTCTAGGGCAGGAAGGGATGACCTCAGCTACCTCTGCTACACATCCTGCATTCCAGTCCCATCCTCTCCATGAAGTCTGCCCTGACCATCACTCCAGCCCTGGGGATGTGCCTTGTCAGTATTCCCCATGCAGCTCAATCAAATCAACACCCATTTCTTAAACACTTGGCATAGGACATGCTCAGCCCTGAGCTGAGCTGAATCATTTATGTGCCTTATACTATCTGCTTATGAAAGAGGCATAAAAACTATGGCATTTAGAGCTGGATAGAACTTCAGAGGCTGAGTCCAACACCCTTCCATTTTCCACATGGGAACAAAGCCCAAAGGGAATGCGACTTGTCCAAGGACATATAGCAAGTTGGAGGCTAATCCAGGCTGGTCAGGCTGGTCCCCTGGCCTGCAGCTCTCTCCACCCATCGGCCTCGGGAGCACTCCAGGTATTTCTACATATCAACTGAAAGACTGAATCTACTAAAGTTGAAGAAGGCACAGTAGCCCTGCCAGCTTTAAAGAGTTTGGTATGCAAAGCCTCCTCCAACTTCCCCAATTCTTAGACTCCATGAGACAAGCACAGATAGTAGAATTTGCCCAATGTCCTGTCCTTATAAAAATTGCTTTTTCTCCCTGTTGGATTTAATACTTCATATTCTGGCATGAAATCATCTGAGTTCATACTGTGCATTCTTCCATTTACTAACTCTGTGACCTCAGGCAAGTTTTTCAATATCTCCATGACTCAGTTTCTCCCCTCTAAAATAAGGCAATAGTTCTTAACTCAGAAGGAAGCAGTAAAGATGAAATGAGTTAATGAATATAAAGCACAGTGCACACAGCAAGTGCTCTGTAGAAGTTAGTTACTATCGTTATAATTATTACAGTAATACTCTTCCTTGTGATACCGGTCATGGTTATCTTGCATCGACATTGAACTTTAAGTTGACATTTAGCTTTTTGTGGATACATGCTCTACCCTCTTCTCCCAAAAGCCCCTTCATGATAGGGACCATGTCATAATTAATTGTTATCTTCTACAATACCCAGGACAGAGCTCTGCACTCAGGGAGTAGTCCACAAAGAATTGTTGACTCCTTGCCCAACCTCCACTAGCAGGTAGGATGTATTTCTTCTCTGTCAGCTTTGGAAAAGCCTAGCTTTCTGGTTTGGAAGATGGAGAATCCAGCCAATTAACTTTAAAAGTTGGTCAGTTAAGGGAAAGTTCCAGGATGTTCATGAAGTGATGGGGACAAGACCCCTGTTCTTTGTATCAACTGTAGACAAGACCCAAAAGAATGGGGCTCCACTGCAGCTGAAGAGATTTGAGTTAGGTGGTGAGAAGAACTTTCTCTCTCTACTGGGGCTCTGATACCTTTCAAAGAAAGTCACTGTGTTTTCTTCTCTGGAGATTTTTACAAAAAGGTGTATACCAGTTGATTTCTATGACATGATATGCCCACTGCAGATGGACACATGTCTAGTGTTCTTCTGCAGGCCAGCGATGGAAGGAGAACAGACAGCAGAGCTTGGGACCCAAGTCCTAGAAGTCAAGGCTTCACCATCCCAGCGGAGCCCACAGGAGCACCGTGCCGACCCCACAAGTAATACCCAGGCTAGCTCTTTCTCTCCAGGTTGTCCCGGGAGGCGTGGTTCGGGGGCAAACCACTTTGAGGCAAGGATGAGGTGGTAAGGAACAATGATGTGATTTCCCTACAGCCATCTGAGCTCTTGGGAGAAAGGTGTGGCATGAATACCAGGTATTATTATCATGAATCAGAATTGTTTCTCTCTAAATTCCTTCTCCACTTAATACTCTTAATAATAAACCATTTCTAGGAAATGGGAATAAGAGACTTGAGAGGTGTTTTTCCAATAAGAGACTTGAGTGGAGAGTTTTGTATCCTTTCAATTAGGCTTCCCAAACTTTTTTTTCCTCTCAGGATCAAATGTCACCGACTGACCAGACACCACTCTGTCTGAGCAGGAAACTTGCTAACCTTGACCCCAACCTTCTCCTCCCTTCTCCTCTCATTTTATTTACCCTTTGACCTTAACATAAAACAAACATTTAATCTCATTTATTAACTGAAAGTTATCTGTACTTCTTCAGTTTATTTAGTTGCAGTTACTTGAAAACAAAACAAAAACTACAGGATTGGGTCAAACAACCAGTCTGTCTGATTTTTCCACTGAGGTCATTCCTTTCAGCATTTAATTTAGATAATTGACTGGTTGCTCCCGAACACACCATGGAGTTTCCCAGCGTTCTTGCTTTCAGCCCTTCCCCATATTCCTCCACACCACCTCTTCTCGGCCTGGCAAGATCCCACTCAGTTTTCTAAACCTACTTCAGATGCTGCCTCCGCTGGGAAGGCTCCCCTGACTGCCCTCCCACCCCTGCAGCTGGACCAGCCTGCCCTTCCCTGCGTTCTCAGGGGCCTTGGGTGCCCCCCTCTCCTTGGTCTTATCACAGCCTGCCATTCTCTGGGACCTGCTGGGAGGCGATAAAATGGAGATGTCTCAGCAGGACTCTTAAAGTCACACTCTCTGATGTCATATAAAGACTCAACCCCTTTCTAGTTTTGAGACCCAAGGCAAGTATCTGAGCTGTTCTATGGGCCAAGGGGCCCAGCTTAATAGGTTTTGCTTGGTAAGCTTCTGTCTTTGGGGGATGGATCAATAAGAAAGAAAAGAGAACTAAACAGAGAAATAAATCAAGATGGGGAAGAGGAAAGTTAGAAGGGAGAAGGGGGTATAGAGGAAGGGCTTTCTGAAGAGGAAAGAATATATCCTTTGAAAGAAGTGGTTGAGACACCAAACATCTAACACCCCAAGTTAGTAGCCCACACCCCAGCCTAGCAGCAACTGTGGCCTATGGTTTGGGGGGTGCGGGTAAATTTGTCAGCTAGGTCTGAGTTCCCGCACACCAGTGAGGGCTGGGGCTGAGGCTCGGGTGCAGCCACCCAGTAAGACATGAGCAGGCAGGCTCCATCAGCCTGTCTTGGCACACCTCTCAGAGTCTGCCTCCCGGGCAGCACCTAGCTTTGACTATCCTGCCCCCTCCCTTGCCAAGCCAAACCCACCTAGCCTGGGGCTAGAAAAAGCCCATGGTCATATAACTCAGGGATCAGCTTATCCTTTAAACACAAAGCCCCCTGGTTTCCCCAGTCAGCCCGGATGCAATCCAAGGTCCTTAGCACGGACTAGCTCCTGGCTGTATCTCTGCACTCTGTCCCCACCTAGCCTTCTTTCTGTTTCTTAAATATACAGACCAGTTGTGCTCTAAAGGCCTTTGCACTTGCTGCTCCTTTTCCGAGGATCCACTCCTCCAGATACCTGCATGACCTGCCCCCACCTTTCATTCAGATCTCTGCCCAAATGCCACCTCTTGGGACACATCGTCCATGCCAACCTATCTAAAGTAGGCCCCCATCGTCCACCCCACTTAGTCTGCTGGACTTACCTTCTTCACACGCACCTCCTCTGTCATCACGTCTATCACCTATTTGCTCACTGCTTTATTTGGTTTTTGTCTGTCTCCCCTCCACATATGCTCCATGATGGCAGAAACTGTATTTTGTTCACTGCTGTGTCATCAGAGTGTCTGGCACATCATAGATTCTCAGGAAACAGTTATTAAGCACATGATGGGATGAAGGGCTCCAACTTTCTCATTCACACTGAGGGACCCGGGCCCAGGGTGGAAGGGACTTGATCAAGGTCATAGTCACCAGCTCATGTGGACAGATCCTGAATTGGCCCCACATCTCCTGGCTCCCAGATAGAGGAGTTGGTGCCACTCCATGCTGTGATGTGGAACTGGCCCCCTCACCCTCATGCATTCCTTCATCCGCACACACCTCTGTGTGGGCTGGAAAGGAGGCTGAATGCAGAAAGCTCAGTGCGCAAAGGTGCCCTGTCACTTCACCTCTATTGTTCCAAACAGGTTCCTAATCTGAATGAAAAGGTGCTTTAACAATCCAGTCACAGGCTGGGGATGACCAGTCATGAACTATGTCCATGAGGCTAGGACAAGAGTCCACTGGATTTGGTTAGAATGGGATTAGAGGCAGAAGGATCCCTAACAAGGTCGGTTGGAACTAGAATGGGTGCCCAACACGGTGAAATATTATTACAACCCTGCAGAGACAAAAGAAAGCCACAGCTACCCACTTATGTAACATTCAACCATTCCGCAAATATTGATTGAGTGCCTACTGGTGTATTTTAGTATATTTAAGGACAGGTGCACGGGCAGGATGACATGCGAGGCCTCCCAAGCCCAAGGAACCTGATCCTGTATGAGTGTCCTCAAGGAACCTCTTTGTAGAACAGCTTCTTCATCAGCTGAAGCCCTGAGCATTGCGGATGAGAAGGATCCAGCAAAGACAGTGACACAATCTGCCTCTGCCTCTTCCTTTTCCTCTTTGCTCTGCTTCAGCAACCCAACTATGAATGACACCCACATGACAGAAGCTTGGATGCTGGGCTCTCTGGGCCCTCCATGGCTCATTTTGCCCATCCCTCTGCCCCAAAGAATAAACAGTACTTTCTTGGACCCGGGCAAGGGTGGGTCATTCTTGGAGATTCCCCAACAGACGTAATTCTTTGGTCGTCTTTGTTCCACGTTCAGTGACTATCAACCCTTTCCATCATCAAGTCCCTTCTGAAATCTATCCTCATACCTTTCTGCTACACCTTTTTTAGTTCTTTTTTAAAGTCAGTCTCAATTGCTGTAGATAATTCTCTAGGCACCAGATCCCCTTTTGCACCATTTATTAAGAACACATTAAAAAATTAATCAATCAGCCAACAAATATGCATTGGGCATCAATTATATGCAAAAATCTATCGTAGGTTTAGGAAGAGGCACAAAGAGAAAGTAGAAGAAATTGCAGTGGGTCTGGAGACAGAGATTAAGTTGGAATCACAGCTCTTACACGTGTCCCATGAGGACAAATCCTCTTCCTCATGTGGGGCTTATCTACTGTGAAATGGGGTGAGCGATTCCTGCCCCATCTGTTACACTGGACTGTTGTGAAGTTCAATAAAAAATACAATAAGCAGGGACTTTATAAACTGTAAAATTCCATAGAAATGTCAGTCTGATGCAATACGGTGTAGTGGAAAAACACTGAACTTACAGCCACGGGGCTGAGTGAGTCTGACCCCATCAGTACTTACTTCTTCACTTAGTTCCCCTGGGACTTTGGGCAAGTCATTTAACCTCAGTTTCCTTCTCTGTAAAAATGGCTTGCGGTGCAAACTGAGGTGCCACATACAGAAGCATCTGTCATTGGTCCCTGGTACCTAGCAGATCCTCCATCTGTAGTTGTTCATTTATTTGCAGCTGACTAAGGAAGAGACTGTAACAGTGGTGAACACCTTGGCCTGACCAGGCCTGAAGGGTCGGCCTAAGGATAAATGGGACTTGAAGGACTGTGACGGGGAGGAGGAGGGTAGGTACCACACTCAGAGTCTGGGCTTCAGAGAGCCATTGACAGGTCATTCAGAGAGCCATTGATGTCTTTAGAGCAGTAGAGTAAGAGATATAAGGCATCTCTATTCTTTGTGGGAAGTGGCTCAGGAGTAGGGAACATTCTGGAATGGTTGGGTTCCCCACTCCAGGACTGGGCAGCTAACCTGATGGAATGGAACATGGGCTTTGGAAGGTCAGGGCCTGACCAGCGCCTCCTTTGATAGAGCTAAAGCTCATAGCAAGACCTGTCTAGACTTCTAGGACTTGGGTCTTGTATTAGTCATACCCAGTTACATTAATGAATTATGTCAAGAAGTAGCAGCTAAAACCAAAAAGAAATGTTTATTAGCTCATGGTTTCTGTGGGTTAGAAGTCTGAGAGTGTCCTAGCCGGGTGGTTTGGACTCTGGGTGTCTCATGAAGTTGCGAAGATGTCAGTCTGGCCTGTAGGTCAAAGTCTGGCCAGTCTCATCTGAGGGCCTGACTGGGGCTGGGGGATCCACTTCCGAGGTGGCACTCACACGGCTGCCGAGTTGGTGCTGGTTGTTGGCAGGAAGCCTCCGTTACTCATCACATGAACCTCTTCATAGGGCTGCTTCGGAGTGCTCATGGCATGGCATCTAGCTCCCCAGAGCGAGTGTCCGAGAGAGAAAGGCAAAAGCTTCAATGTCTTTGGTGCCCTAGCCTCAGAAGGCACACACCCTCACATTCACGGTCACAATGGACAATCCTGGAGCAGGGGGAGGAGGTCTACATATGGGAGTGGTCAAGGACCCCTGGAGGCCTTATTAGGGGCTGGCTACCATGGTAGGGAGAGTGAGATGTCAAAGGGAATAATCTTGGAATCAAATAGACCTGGGTTCAAATGCCAGGTCCTTGACCTACTCCTGTGTGACCTCAAGCAAGTCACTTAGGTACTTGCCAGTTTCACTTAGAAAGCCTGAGCTCTTGTTTCTTCTCTATAAAATGAGAATAAAATCAGTAGTCTCAGTGTCACAGAAGGTTGTCAGGAGTCAGCAAGATGCAGTGCACAGAGCTTGGTCCAGCTCCACACACAGAGTCTGTGTTTGGTAAACGGTAGCTTTATTTACTGGTATGATACAGACAGATCAGTGGAGGACTACTCTAGTAGAACAAACTCTCCCTGTGGCAGGCTGAATAATATCCCCCCAAGGACGTCCACATCTTAATCCCTGGAACCTATGAATATGTCACCATCCATACATGGCAAAAGCAATTATACAAATGTAAGCCAAGGACTCTGAGATGGGGAGAAGAATGTCCTGGATTGTCCAGGTGGCCCAGTGGTTCGATCACAAGGTCCTTATAAGAAGCAAGCAGTAGAGATACAGAGGGGGGAAGGCAATGGGATGCTGGAAGCAGAAATCAGAGTGCTGCAGTGACAAGCCAAGAAGCTAAGGTATTCAGGCAGCTTGAAATTGGAATAGACAAGGAACAGACTGCTCCCCGAGCTGCATCAGGAGAAACTATCATCCGTTCCCCAGACACAAGGACAGCCCAAATTCTGGAGGTGCTGAGGCCCCCTGAGTGAGAGGCATGGATTCAAAGTCAAAAAGGGATGGGGACAGATAGAAAGCAAAGTGATAGAGTGGCTCTGAGGATGACTAGTCTGATTTGTGGATTTAAAGTGTCTTTTGCTTGACAAGAAATAAAATTTTATTGCCTGGTTCCTGATGACCTCGGTGGTCCTCTTCCAAGACACACAATTCTGCAAACCTCTCTCTCCCCTCAGAGAAAGGACAGAGAAAGGGACTAGGGGAAACCACCTCCTGAAAGCTCGGGGAGGGGAAGAGGGGGAACAAAGGAGGCTGTAGCAGGGGGCTTGCCATGGAGAGCTTGTAAAGAAAGCAGGCAGAGGATTTGAGGCACGAAAGGTCCGCCAGCACCAAGCTCTGCCACTTGCTGCTTAGTGACACTTTGAGAACCAGTTTCAGTTCCCTGAGCCTTTGTTTCCTCATCTGTCAGATGAGATTGTCATAAGGGCGGCATGATGAAAGCGCATAGTATACTCTACACAGCAGGCATACAGTGAGCAGTCAATAAATGTTAGCTATTGTTAGAGGGACCAGTTTCACTTAGAAAGCATTTATTAAGTGCTTCCTATATATAAGTCAGTGTAGCCAGGCACCATCTTGGCTCTTAATGAGTTTGTGTTCTGGTGGGAGACCCAAGCAGGTTCCAGTGGGGCATCAAGGACAAGGCAGAGAATCCTGCCTATGGGGTCCTCTGTGAGATAAACAAAGAGCTGCCTGGAGCGAACAGACCTCCCTCACAGGCCACTCTGAGAGGGCTAGTCAGAACTAAAGAAGGCAGTCAAAGAAAGTCTGGTGGGACCTCTCTACCACAATGTCCCCATCTATAGGGAGCAACTATTCCACAGTTGGTGTAACAATTTCAGTGAGATAATCCACATAGCAGTGGCTAGGTTAACGTCAGTTATTTTTATTATTCTTAAGAACCCAAGCTGTGGAATCATAGAGTTCATTCCAGCCCCTTCTTGCACACTTACAAGAAGCCTGGCCTTGGGTGTGTGGTTGAAATTCACTCATATCAGTAGATCCATGAAATAGGAGTGATTATCCCTATGTGCAGAGTTATTGTGAAAACAGAGACATGAATCAGTCGTAGTATGCCTGGTGCACAGACTCTCCGTAAAGGAGAGCGATTGCTGTGGTTACTGGCCAGGCCCACGCGTAGGGAGGAGCCCCTCACACCAGATGCAGATGAGATGACGCCAAAGAATCCCTCTGTTGCCCTGTGACCTGTGCTCTCACCTGGCTGACCCGGCTCAGGAGTGATGGCAAAGGCGCTGAGCTCTCACTCCCTGCCAATCACGGCCAACTGGATAAGTAGGAGAGGAACAATTACCAAGCCAGGAGCAGTGCCAGCTGGCACACACACAGGGCCCCAGGGCCCCCTGTTCCCCGTGCAGCCACCTCCAGGCAGCCACACCTGCGGCCCCACTGTGGTCCGGTGCAAAGGCAGTGCATCCACTTCCAGGGGCCATCCCCACTGGTCACCACTGGAAGTGCTCACTGGCACGGGCTCCCCGTGGTTCCTGCTGAGACCTAGCTCTGGGTGGGGCGAGCAGGCAGATGTGCCCTGTCCATAAACAAAACTCATGTGATTTCCTGCCACAGCAGGAATAATAAAAGCTTGTACCTATGCTCCTCACGTGCCAGGGGCTCTGCTGAGCACCCTTAAGGAGGTATATTACCATTTTACCCATTTGACAGATGAGAAAACTAAGACACAAAGAAATTAAGTAACTGGCTGCAGTTTACTCAAGCAGTGAGCAGAGAATCAGGATTCAAACGCAATCATCTGACAGGAGGCCCTGCTCTTCCCCACCAGCCCTGCAGGCATGATGCCCCGGGGAACCCAGGTGCATGACAATCGCCCTTGCTGGCGGCCATGGACCCTGCAATGTGGAGACAGGGCAGATGCTCCCATGGCAATTTGGGAATCACAAGGGGCTTGCCGCCCGGGGAGGACTAACTAGACTGTGCTTGCCCCTGCTGGGTCCCAGCCCCTTTTTCCCCCTATAGTACCTTCTTCACTGCTCCCCTTTGCAGAGTTGGCCCCCAAGTTGCCGGTAAAAAGAAATCTGTTTCAACCGAGTTCTTTCCAGCATCTCCAGGCCAGCCCTCGGGGGAAGACTTCTTGGCCAGGACACTAGAAGGTTTCCAACCCTTCATAAACCTCCCAGGCAGTGAATTCAAATAAAAAGACAGAGAGGGGGGAGGAGCCACCAGAGAACTAAGCTTTCCCCAAACAGTGAATGAGCCTTAAACGTCCTGAGGACTAGAACCTGACAAGTTGCAACTTACCGAGAGTCCTTCCCCTCCGGCTTCATTCACTAATTACAAGGGAAAGGTTGAAAGGGAAGTTTCAAGTTTTTCGTGACAGTGTGGTTTTCTCTTTTACTCTCCTTTCTCTCTCCTCTAGTCTCCCTTCCCCACTCTTTCTCCTTTTCTTCCTCCTTCCTGGGTTCCTGGCCAAACGCGCCTTCAGTTAGATGTGCGTTGGCTGTGTGCACCGAGCACAGACTCATGTGCTAGAAGGACCTTCCAGACGTCACAGAATCAAGTCCCTGCCCCCTTACACAAAATCACCACTCACCCGTCAGCATCCTTTACAAAAAGGTCACCAAACGGCCTGGACTTCTCCAGAAAGCCTTTAAAAGTAATGTTTATTTCTCCTTGTACAAGTAATGCATACTCATGCCGAAGATACAAAGAAGACACTTAAGATCATCTGTTGTCCCAGCAATCAGAGAACACACTCTCAATGTTTTGATGTATACTAAACCCTTGACATTCCCAAGAATTATAGATGAAGATCTTCACGAATCTCCAAATTTAAGAAAATGGAAATGTTAGGGGCAACCCCAAGAGCCTTTACAGAGATTCTTAGCTCTTCATCTACTCTGTATCATCATAGATGTAAAGGAAGGGATGTCCTAGTTTGAGGCTGGGGGTGGATGAAGTGCCACCACTTTACAGATAAGGAAGCTGAGGCCAAAAGGATGTATCCATTTGTCTGAGGCCTTCAGCTAAATAGGAGTCAAAGATGTAGCAAAGAGAAGGGAAAGGCTTTGGCAAGGTCTGATGAGAACCGGCTGGTGCCTGCATTGGCCAGGAACTTGGAGGCTCAGGAAAGCTAGCAGGAACCGTGCCCTTTCACTTGCACTGACAGGTTGAGTCTCCAGCTTGATAAATCCCAAGTTTTCCAGGATCTGCAGCCAGGTGCATTGTCTGGATCCGAGAGGCTAAAAGGGCCACCCCTGGCCAGGTGGCCCCCATGCTGAGACAGGGTATGTGCTCCCAGGTATTGGAGCTGGGACCAATGTGCCCCCAGGGAAGGTCGCCAAGAAGGAGAGTAGCAGATGCTCCTACTGGATGCCACAGGAACACGTGGTTCCAGAACACACGTCCTACCCAGGCAAACAGGGAGAGCTTGCCAGAGCTGGAAACCTGGGACCAGCCCTCCTCCTCATCCTGCCCCTCACTTCACACTGTTTAATCTTGGTCAAGTCCTCTGACAGCTAGCATCCGAAAGTGGCAGATCTGCCTTGAAACCCCAGACTCGCAGTGGAGTTTACTCCTCCATTCCAGGGCAACGAAGAGCTCTGGGCAAGGCTTTGGAGTTGGTTGCAACCTGTAGCGCTGCCTGTTCCTCCCCTTCCTCCCCCGGGATTTAGCCTGGGGCTAAGAGCACACACTGGCCGCTCCCTCTGCACAGCCTGGAGCCAGCTGTGTAGCCTTCCTTTCCTAGACCTGCCGCAACTGATTCATCCGCCGCCAGATTTCCTGGGTCCCAGCCCAGAGCCTGTTCTCACCGCACCCACAAAGCCCTTGCTGGATGCCTCTCTCTCTTGTGCTGGAACCTCTAAGAGCCGGTGTATTTTCTCCAACCACGCCTAAGCTCCTACAGCTTCTGTCTTCATACTTTATCTCCTCGGTGGCTCATCAAAGAGAAGGGTGATGAGAACAATCCGAAATAGTGATAAAAAGAAGGGGGACAGATCTACATACTACTCCAGGAATCCTAACTAGCTCATTTCTTCCAAATGACTTCGTGGAGAAATTTGACTTAGAAGATCAATCACCCATGTTTCAGGAAGGCCTTTGGAATTCTTCAAGGATTTCCAAGGTCTTGGGAAAGGTTTGGGAATAGAAAATTAATAATTTGCGAATCATGCAAAAAACAAACAATAACAATACTGAAATGACTTCTGACCCAGATATTGTTTTTTCCTAAGATATAGACACACTTTTACATGTACACCCTTCCCATTTGCTTTGGTACCTATGCCTCCTACACACACATATACACACATATTGTACCACCCCTACACAGACCTGGAGAGGTCAGGGATTGTGCCCAGCCCAGGTGGAGTTGTCAGGTAAAAATAAAAATATAAGACACCCAGTTTAATTTTAATTTCAGATAAGCAATGAATAAATTTTAATGTAAGTATGTCTCAAATATTGCATACTTGCAGTGGAACATACTTATACTAGAATTTATTGTTTATCTGAAATTCCCATTGTACTGGCCATTCTGTATTTTATCTGCCATCCCTAACCCTAAGGCATCTATCTCTAAATCCGCAACATAAGTCCTCTCACCTAGCCCCACAGAGATGCTCTACCATGAGCATGAACCTTGTGAACTCTATTTTCATATAGTCAGCTGAAAATTACCAGCACTGAGGATCTAGGGAATAGCAGGTTATTTTCAGGCCCTTCACCATCTGCCTTACTCCTGATCTCAATCAGGAATGTGGCCAGTGACTCAAAGGTTAGGGGTGTTAGGGGTCCTCAAACTCATAAAATGTCAAAGACCTTTGGTATCCCAAAAGGCCATCATCTCACTCATTCTAAATTTTTCTTCTATAACAGTACTGGTTTGGGTTAGGAAAGGCTGGAAATATCACCTTGAGTGAAGAGTTTAATTCCCAGGTGCTAGAGAAAAATCAAAAAAATGGCTTAGCTGGCTCTTAAGGTAACATCACAGAGACATCTAGGACAATAGAGGGGCTGTCTTAGCATATCTGTTGTTAAAGGACCAGATATGCGTTTTGTGCCTATTCTGCAGAGCCGCTAACCCTGTACTCCATAAAGACTGGCCATGGCCATGAAGACAAGGTCTCAGGACATCTCTAAGTCCTTTCCCTGCTCATCACTTGAATGTGCATCCTCCAAGTTGGTGGTCTCTCTCTCCTAATGGAGAAGAGCAATCCCTAAGTTCCTGTTGGGGCTCCTTGAAACATCTCTGTTGGGGGCCGTCCCCTTGCTGGGCACGTGTGAACAAGTCTCCCTCATGCTTTTGACTCACTCTGAAATGAGCTCTGCCCAAGGCTCAGGTCTCTAGCTGGTAACTTGGCAGTGAGCCTGGGATAGTGGGGGAAGGAAGCATTCTACCCCAGTTTGCTGACTTGCCTCAGAGATCCATACTACCAATTAGCCTTCTGACCCTCTATTTCCAGGTTGGTAGAATGGGTATTTTCCAGAGAACCAAAGAGACAATGTCTGTAAATGTACAGTGAATTCTCAGGATAGGGTTGAGGTTTGAAACATCAGGCATCTTCCAAGGATGAGATATGGTTTAAAGCTTTCAGAATAGATTTTGTATCTCCAGACCCCTACATTGAGAAATGCAGGTCTTTAGGATGCACAAAAAATATCTCTGGTCTCCCAGAGACCAAACAATTTGAAGAAAAAAATAGAGCTACAAGGTTTCCCTAGGGAATAAAAAGAATGATGGAAGCAGAGCTCTAACTTCAGCAAAAGGACCAGTGTTTGACACTTTGGGAGTTTCCTTAGATTTCTATGCATGTAAATTGACAGAATAATGAACTCTTATCACACAGCCTCTTTCAGAGTCAACATTTCAGGAAGACACACAGTCCCAATACTCTTTCAAGACAGTAGAAGAAGAGGACTTTAATGAGAGCCCTGCACCACTCAAAATCACAAAATCCATGAAGATTATTTGAAAAAAGCTCTTTTGGTTTCAAAGAAAAACCCTCTCCAACTAGTTCATAGGGAGAAAATGTTTGTTGAAAGGGTACCAAGAATGTCATGGAATTGTGAGGAAAGTATTATAGGACCTGGAACAAGAAAGCCAAAAGTCCCCTGAGCCAGCACCATTCTCACTTGTCTAGCCTATTTGTTTCATCCTCCTTACTTGGTACTGAATATGTGTTCATCTTGTTGTCCCAATATCCCAGTCTCCTAAGGCTTCTCAGCTCCCATGACCACCACCTTCTGTGTCTTTCATGCACATTCACGAACGAGAGAATCTAACTGGTTCAGCGTCAGCCATGGGCGAGTCCTGCTGGTGTCAGGAGTCCTACCCTGAGACAATCACTGTGACGGAGCACGGAGGGTTCAAGGCACTGAGCATCATTCTCAGGAGCAGAGACAGGGCGATCACCAGTAAGCCTGGGAGGAAGGGAAAGAAGAATACATTGATAGGGACGCCATGGCTATCTTTAAAAGGGGAAACACTTCCCATTATCCACAATGAGTCTGAGGAATTGGAACTTCAGGTCAGAGGTCCAATATTTTTTTAGTGGGCAGTGTGCTAAGAATTTTACATATATTACCCTGTTTAGTATTCCCATCAACCCTGCACAGTAGGCTAAATTACTTCCATTTTGCGAAAAAACTGAAGCTCAGAAATGGTACTCACCAAGATCACTCACCTAACTGGTGGAGGCACTGTGGTCCAACTCAGGTCTGTATGCCTCCGAGCCAGGGCTTCCAGACAGACAGCCACTGAGTAAGGTTCTCCCTCTACAAGCAGCGTCAAATGAAATGCAGACAATAAAAGACGATCTACTCCCAAAATTGCCCTAAATGAGGAAGAATGGGAAGGGAGAGGAAGACCAGGAGAAAAAATGAATTTGTTTTCCCTGAGTAAATAAAGATAAAATGGTAAAGATGGAAGAAGTTTGGCCTATCTGAGGACCCTGGGAGTGAGGCAAGAGGTGGCAGAGAAGCTGAAATCCAAGGCCATAGAGAAGTGCACTTTCAAGGACTGATTTTTTGTTATTGTTCTTTGTTCCTGTACAGGAAGTGCCTATTAAAAATATATATATGTATCTGCTGTTACTCTGGCAACAGGCAGAACCAGAGCCCTGCAAGGCCTTGGCCAGGTCAAGAGCTTTGTCTGTTCCCCTACCCCCAACATTTCTATTGTTAAGATGAGAGGCAGAGACCTGCTGAGATACCACTGGGAAGACATGGCAGAAGCCCAGCCCTCCCTTGAACTAAAAAGGAAGCTAAAAGAAGGCTTGGGCTGGGGGGGCACACTATACAGGCTCTGCCCAGCCATACCTGAAGACAGTGACAAAATCAAGCCCTGAAGCTGATCCACAGAGAAAGGAAGAGGAAGGGGAACAAAAGAAATGACCAAAGCTAAAGCAGACAGACACCCACACACCTAAGACCCAGTACACAGGCCCTCACACAGAAGCAGAGAAACAGATCACAGAGGAATGTTGCCTTGTCTGTTCTCCTGAAAAGGTATCTGCATTTCTCAGTGAAATCCTGACTTAGGTCTTTTCTTCATTTTCCAGCTGGACTGAACGGAGAAATGCCTGGTATGAGAAGCGCTGTGAGTCAGCTGCAGATTCACACTCGACCCTCTGCCCCTCTGCTCTGCTCTCTGCCAGACCACACAACCTCCCTCCTCCTCCTGCCAAGCATGGCTTAGCTCACTGTCCAGGTAGCACACTTCAAAGACTTGGGGTGAGATGGGGTAGGCTGGGCAGCCTCAGGATGGGAATTCCACTCCCAACCCAAACACTCCTCATCAGTTTTCTTGAATGCCTTCCCCGCCTCTCACCTCTCTGACATTTTGAACAACCCCTGGAAGTTAGAATTAGAAAACCCAGTTTTCCACTGGCGCTGTCAGTTCTTCTGCACTGCCGGTCGGTGTGGC
The DNA here is from genome assembly GCA_032199065.1 of Smutsia gigantea. Classification (NCBI taxonomy): domain Eukaryota; kingdom Metazoa; phylum Chordata; class Mammalia; order Pholidota; family Manidae; genus Smutsia; species Smutsia gigantea. The sequence continues at coordinate 46,225 of JAVSCE010005357.1, read as the reverse complement.
TTTATTACTAGGGGGTTGACCTGATGTTGGCCAATGCCATAGCACAACCTGGCAACAATCGAGTCTTACGTTCTTCCCTGGATTTCATCATGCTCCCTGGGGCAGTCAGAGAGACAGGGGGGGTGCTTAAGTGAGCAGGAGCCAAAGACACTCTCAAGGTGTGTCCATTACAGGGATGGCCCTGGGCCTGGGTCTTAGGGACCCTAGGCTGGCTGCCTACCTATCTGAAGATGTGAGCTTTAGCCTGCTTTGTACTGACTACATGTGTCCGATCTCCCGCAGAAAACTGTGACGATCTCTGCAATCAGGAAACACACTCATCTTTGTGGCCCTGGTAACACAAAGTGTCTGATGCTAAAGTGCCCTCATTAAAATGTCTACTGACTTGAGTTCATTTTTGGGTGGCCCCCTCTGACTTTTCTGAAGCACTACAGAACTTGAGAAGTGGGAACCAGTGTTTCCTCCTCTCTCAAGCCCTTCCTCTCTTGACAGCTGGGTCTATGCGTGACATCTGGCACTGGCCCAAGGATTCAGTCTTACGTTTTTTACTGGTGGGGAACCTGAGGAAAAAATGGCACTGATCTGTCAAGCATGGTGTAGGCAGAATTCTAAGATGACCCCAGTGACCCATGCTCTTGTATAAAATCCTCCCCTTGAGTGTTTGTGGGACTTACAGTTTGCTTTTAACCACTAGAATATGGCAACGATGATAGAACATCGCCCTGTGATGGGTAAATATGGCACAGGTGAAGGAATTTTCTGGATGTAATTAATTTGCAGTTGACTTTGAGTCGATCCAAAGATTATCCTGGATGAGCCTGACCTAATCAGGTGAGATTTTTAAAAGAGGGTGTAGATGTTCCCTTAAGTCAGAAACTCAAACCAGCAGAGGTTCCCTGTCTCTCTGTCTCTCTCTCTCAGTGCTGGAATAAATACTTTTTGGTGTGGGTACAGGGGCTTGGTTTCTTGGTAGGGAGGCAGCTACCTCCTCCTCTGAGTTTCCCAGGAGTCTCCCTCCCAGCCCAGTCCATCCCAGCTGTTTCAAATACTCATCTCTCCACGTGTCCCAGGCTCTTTCCCACCTTGACGTGATGATCAGCAATTGATCTCCTTTACGAAGACCAAATCAAACCAGTGCCCTCCTCACCTCTTCCCTCCCCAGCACCCCTTCTTTGCCTTCCTGGGAAACTGAGTATAGTTCCTGGCAGAACTTGAGTTCTCCTCCAAAGCCAGACCGAGGTATTCTTCCCTGCCTAGAGTTTGTGCCTATATCCCTACATTTTTAAAGATGATCCCCAGATCTCTACTACCAGCCCTGCTCTTTCCAGACCTGCTATATTCTCTGTACTCAGCGTAGCTTCGCCAGATATACCTGCTTCTCTCCGCCCTCCGTCAGTGCGTCCTCTGCCTTGATCTCCTGCCCCCACCCATCCTCTCAGATGTCCAGACTCTGGAACCGCAGAGTCATTTATCTCCCACTGACCCCCTTTCCCCAAATATTATTCTATTGGTCACCAAAGTCTTCCTCCCCCACAATATAGAAGGAAATCATCTACCTCCCTACTTATTACTCAGGAATGTTCTGATGAATGTTCAGGTGTAAGAAGACAGAAGGTCCATAACAGTGTAAACTGAAGCTGAATAATTTATGTTTTCATTATATTTTAAAATTCAGCCAGTGGCAGTGGAGGGAGCAGTTGGGGATAGAAGGCAGGATGGCCATGGTGTAATGGTGGTCAGGCTGAGGGATGGGCTCGTCAGGGGTTATCATACTGTTCTATTTTGGGGTATGTTTGAAATTCTCCACAGTAAAAAAGTTTCTTCAATAAAGTTAAATAACCAGTCCAAAAAAAAAAAAGGTCCGGGGCCCAACACTGCTTTCATAGTTCCAAGTGATAACAAGAAGCTGAAAGGGAATCACAGCTGCCCCTCTTGAAACCATGTTTCTGCCCAGTCCCCACTGGACCTAGAGCCTCCCTGTTTCTTGCCAGGGATAGTGTGCATTTATGACATCTGTTCTATGCTGCAAGAAAATAGCTAGGTAGGTAGGTAGATACATATGTACATAGATGATGCCAGTAAATTACTAGTGTGTTTTCAGGGTAGTGGGTAGGGGATTGAGTCCAGAGACCACCACAGAGCTACTTAGCCTCTGACAGTTCATCTCTGGGTTTCTAGAATACGGAGCATCGCCTCCCTACATTTAACATTCCACTTCCTGCCTGAATCCAAGATTTATACAATTCCTGACACACTTTCATACTAGAAGTCACCTGATCCAGGTGGGCAGATCCAAAAGATGTGACTGTGGTCTGTGGATGAGGGAGTAATTGTACCAGATGAAAAGGATATGCAACACATCCATCTGAGGAGCAAATAAAGCCCCTGCACCTTTCCAGGACTGTGGCTCCTCATTTAAACTTTGACTTTCAACCTCTGGAGTCAATGTTAATCTCACTGGTTTCTCCCCAGACTCTCAGAGTAGAGTTGGGTCCCCTTCATTCCAAACTCCTATCCCTAGCCAGTGTCAAGGCCCAGGAAGTGCCCAGCGTGGGCTCTAACCCCACCCCTCCCACCACCAGCACCCATGGCGCCCTTTGCCCTCTGGCTGGGCTTCTAACTGGCTGCAGAGAACAAGTGATTAGGGAGGATTTAATGATTATCAACAAAGGAAATTAAAATTTGTTTGGTTTCGGCAATCTGAGAAAGATAACTAGAGAGAGAGGCTGGCTACTGAGAAATTTTTTTCAAAAAAGGTAAGGAAAAAGAAAAAAAGAAACAGATTTCCTTCATTTATCCACAAACACCCACTAGTATCTGCTACGTGCCCATTGCAGTTCCAGGCACTGGGCAACACCACGACGAACACAGCCAACCACCTGCTCTAGTGGTACTTTCTTTCTAGACATAGCCAAGGCCTGGGAAAACAATAGGAACAGAGATTCTGCCTATAAAAATACCTCATGGAAAAGTAATTGAAGAAGGCATCGAAAATAATAATAACTACCACTTCGGTCTTTACCATGTGTTATGGGTTAAATTGTGTCCCCCCAAATTTCATATGCTGAAGTCCTAACCCCAAGTACCTCATAATGTGACCTTATCTGAAAATAGATGTAATTGGTTAAGATAAGGTCAAACTGGAGTAGAGTAGGCCCCCAATCCAGTAGGACTGGTGGGTGCCCTTTTTATGAAAAGGGGAATCTGGACACAGACAGGCCCTCAGGGAGGACGCCGTGTGAAGATGAGTTAGGTGGCCCCAAGCCAAGGGGCAATGGGAAGCTGGGAGAGGCCTGGAAGCGATCCCTCCCTGGGCCCTTCAGGAGGCCCTGGCCCTCAGGACATCTTGATTTTGGACTTTCAGCTCCTGAACTATGAGACAATTCATTTCTGTTTGTGATACTTTGTTACAGCAGCCCAAGCAAATTAATACAGTATACACATCACCTTATTTAACTCTCACAACACACTTACAGGTGCCATAGCCCATTTTACAGAAGAGTAAGTTGAACCAGAGGAAAGTTAAATAACTTGCTCAAGGTTGGGCTGCTTTAATCTGAGAAAACAGTGGTACTCAAAGCTCAGGGAAACTTGCCCTCCACACCCAACTCACCCTAAATGGGTAAATCCCATCTCTCCCTCCACTCAGCCTTTCAATCCATGCCCCAAACAGATGTAGTCTCTGTTTGGCTTATGGTTAAAATGCTTCCATACCTGCTCGGTGGTCAAATTGGTGCCTTTACCTGCTCAAAGTCTGTACAAACAGAAAGGACCTTGTGAGTTGTGACATTTATGCTGTATGAGTGAGTACTACCCCATTTACCAACAAATTGGTAACCAACCATCCTAGTCTCATGCTATCTCTATGTGTGACCTCCAGCACAAACACACACACGTGCACACACGCACGCATGCACGCAAACAAAAACACCAGTCATAACAGTACAGATTGTTCTATACAGCGATAGAAGACGTTCCATGTTCAAAGGCGTGGGAGCCAAGTAACACCACTTTCACTGCCATTTGCTAATGAGCTAAAGAGCAGACTGGACCTGATCCTGAGATGATACATAGCAGCTAAGCAAAGGTAGGGGACATGATGCTGCATTATAACAACAAAGGTTTTGCAGTATTGTTTTGTTTTGCAAGTGACTTAAGGGGTTTTCGTGGGTAATTTTGATTACATTCAGTGTTTGTATTTCAAGCTGACTTTAACCATTACACAAGCCATGACTCCACTATAGTTTTAAGAAAATAGTGAGAGAATTACATCATCAGACAGGACATCAAACATGTGCATGCCAAGCTCAAAAAACTGACACCATAGCCATTAAACCATAATCACTACATTAGTGATTTCTTTTCGGCAAAGCATCTAACAGACATCAACCAACACACTAAATTAATGTTGCCATTTTACATTTTGTTGGGTTTGTAGTTTTGATTGAACTTATTTACATATTTGTTAGATTTTACAGTAAGATAAGCTCATGGAGCTCATGCTTTAGTACGTTTGTATATATTTAGGTTACATTACAATGAACATATTTTAAGTCCAACAATAGAAGTATAATGGAATTTACTGTTATCTTAAGGGTCCATAAATTAGTCACATTTGAGACACAAAAGGTTGACCAGATTAGTATATAACAGAAAAAATAGGAATACATTAACATGGACATCACCAACAGCAAGAATGACTCAGAGATAAAACTAGGTGTTTAGGAAGATGTAGGAATAATTAGGGGGTGTTAAATATTCTGCATTCAAAAATAATATACTAAGTGCTTTCTGCCCTAAGAACTACACTAGGGACTCATGGCCAAGAGATAGGGAAAGAATGAAAAACAGAAGTAAGACACCAAGATGAGTATGACCCTGGGTCCTTCAAAACATTCAGCCATGTGGGAAAGATCCAGTTGAATAGATAATATTAAGCACTAACATGGTTCACATAGACTGCTTCATTCAAGGCTCACAACCCTATGGGGCAGACAAGATTATTCCCATGTTTTACTGACAAGGATACAGAGGACTATGTGGGATAAAAGCTGCTACCCAGCCAGGTGCCCTTAGGAGTCAGCACAGAGGGGGGAAAGGTTTTCCTGTCAAAATAAACAGTTTGTACAAAAACATGGAGGCATGGTTTCTCTAAGGAATGACACAAAGGTGCATCTTGGCCCAGCTGAGAACATGGCCAAAGTCAGCTCTTTTAAAGAGGGGTTCAAGCCCATCCCTCAACCCTGGTAATGTATCAAACCATGTCACTGGACCGATCCTTTCCACAGTAGTAGAAAAGCAGTGTTTCCTGATGGTTTGGAAATCAGCATCAACTATTCTTACCAGGGATACCACATAGAGATGTGCAGGTTATGCACTGCACAATAAGAGCCCCATCTAAGTGGGGCTATTCACACAGCAGCTATCACAGATATGTACTCATTATGACAATTTCCTGGAAGGGTAGTAAAGTCTCTTACTTTAATAAAATCTGTATTTTTTAACAATTTTATGACAAACAGAAGTAAAGTGTCTTAAGGAAGGCCATCTATTCCTAATTCATACAAATATGCCCTATGGGCTAGTGATGGGAAGTTAGTTCTTATCGCTTCTCCCTCTTGAAATATGATGAAACCTAGATTTCAGCCATATGCTGTGATTTCATTTGGCCTTTCACAGCTCAAATGCATCATATCAAACCTGCTTCAAGCAGTTAACACTCTTTCTCTCTCCTCCTATCCCATGTGATTTCATCTTCCCTACCTAGCCCATCTCTCTCCCTCTTAGATCTGGCTCTACCAACACTCTTTGCTCAGTCACAACAGACCAGTTTTCCTGGTTAATCTCATTTTTTCCAGAATTCAAAGACATTGTAGGAACCTGACAGATTCCATGATCGAAAAGATAAGAAGCCTCCAACCAGTGTCCATATTTATGGAGCTCTCCCTGTTCCCCAATCTCTTTCCAGAAGCCTCCGAAACATCAATTCTTAAAACTATTAAATTATATATTGCTCACTTAGAAATATAAAGTCACTCTGTCTGAGTCATACTTAGTTTGAGCTCCTTCAAAAGTCAGCCTAAGATCAATTTAGACTCTAGTTAAATTCCCACCATAGCAAGCAGTACTACAAAATTAACTATGAGTAGCATGTGGTTTTACCCTCAAAATTGCTCCAACTCTGTTCTATAAGAAAACCTCATAAAAAACCTAGAAAAATATTATGCAAAAAGTATGCAAAACTATTTCAGGAGAGCTACCTCTGCAGAGAGAAGATGGACACTGGCCAGAGTAGGAGATGAGATATTCTCTGTAACATAGCATTTCTTTTTCACAAAATCTCAAACAAGCCTGGCAAAATGTTAACGTATTAAATGTGTGTGGTAAGTAGAGGATATTTGTTATATTATCTTCTGCTCTTTGAATATTTGAAATATACCATAATTAACATTTAAAATTTTTTAAAGGATATTTTTATGCACTTTGGCTGAAGGTCATATTCTAATTATTAATCAGAGAAGCTTTAAGGCATCCTTTCATGAATCCAAAGTAATCTAGTGCTGACCTGGCTGTACCTGCCTGCAGTGTAAAGTGCTTATGAATGTAGCTGCTGGTGGGACCTAGAGGATCTCCTGTCTCTGGCTGGATTTGTGGTGTCATGGCAAGAGGGCAGTCCCACGGCTGAGGGGGGTGCACACTGGTCTTATGGGGTGTTCCTGTGACCCGCATTCGTACTTTTGCTTCTCCACCACCATCCCTGTTGCTAAAGACTTCCACTAGTGTCTGCTTCTTTCTCTTTGAAAAAGGAGGCGTGTTTTCAATGGTGTATCTATTCTGCCACCTAGCCTTCAGCTGTGTCCCTGCAACAAAGCCGACTTGAGCAGCTCTTCTGCGCAGACCTCAAGTCTTGTTGAACTTCCCTTATCTGGGGAGGGACCTAAGCACTGGGTACTTTATTTCTTGAAGGTCATCCTACCTTAATTTTGCACCAACATGAAGCGGCAGAATTAGTATGCCTGATGCAGGCTGGCCTCTGGGAAAGGGGCTGATGTCAATCTCACAAGGTCTTTAAAACAGAATAATTACTCACTGTGTGGAATGGTTTTGGCAAGTCTGTCTGAGACAGTAGAAAGCAACACACAGGAAAGAATGAAGACAAGACCCTTAGCTGATGTTTTTCCTTTCCAGCCAGGGGCATCCACGATACTTTGTGTCCTCGTAAAAGTCTAGCTTTCCCAAACCCTGTTATCAGGACTTGAAAATCATTTAGAAACTCACAGAAAATAGAGAAAAGGACCCACATTTTATGTGTTTTTTTTTTAATGTTATGTGTGTTTTGTAAAGCTGTCAATATAAAAGCACAAATCTTTACTCAGTTGCATTTCTTGAAACATGGTTTTGATATGCAGTTAGTCTTTTACAGGAATGGGGAGAGGTGATCTCTAGAGAGCCAGACACAAGTGGATGATATTTAACTTCTTCTACAAGAAAGCTGTGGCTGAAAGGCATCATGTATGCCAGGGCTGGGAAGCAGAGTAGGGAGGTCATGGCAGGGAAAGCCAGTCAGCAATGAGAGAGGGAAAGGAACCTGGCCTCTGATATTTGCATCTGGCAGGAATAAATGCAGTCTTTTTGACTAAATTCATTAATGCAGACTATTTCTTTCCAGAAGCAATCTTTGAAAGTGAAGAGATCTAAGCTTTCAGAAAGGAGGAGGGTAGAAATGGAATCAAGAAAGGCTCATAAGCATACCCCATAATCCAGCATCCTGGAACAGACCTTCCCACTGGACTCTTAAAAGCAAACCCATCCAGCCAGTCCCCACCTTTGGACCAAACCACTGTACACAGCCCCAGGCTACTAAGAATTCTTCCTCTTATGCCCTATTAGGAAGCCTCCCCAGGGTCCCCTGAACAGCAGCTCCCACCCACTCAGTCAACTCTCAACCCCTCATGACATAAGCCCATTACTAAGTGACACACAGAGTGGCCACTCCCGATTATAGGCCTGCAGGGTACACTCTCTCCACAGCCCCTCTGAGCCCTACCCCAAGGACCAGCTCCCACCACCACCTCCTCTTCCCTTCTCCCTACAGCCTATTTGTCTTCCCTATGAATCATGCCCCTCTTTCTTGTACCTGTCCTCACACATTTTATTTTCCAGGCACTGGAAGTCGGCTAGACAAAAAGACATGTCACCAGAGGCCGTCTCTCTCAGAATAGAGGGAGGCTGAAACCAGGCAACTCAAGTCTCTCTGGAAGGAGCGCCACAATTTCCCCATTCATCTCAAATGCTACCAGCATGCCCGCAGCCGGGTCTGCTGTGGAGTTGGTGCAGAAATAGGAGCAGGGACTGGAACACACGCCGCACCCTGCTCGGCCACTCTTCTAGTCTGAACTTGATGCAAAAAGGAAAATAACACACCATCTCCCAGGCTCCTCAAATTTTTTAATATTAATTTTCTCCTGACCTTATCAAGCCCCCAGAGGGAAGAGGCAACACGAAGGGCTCTGCTGCCTTTTTTCTAAATCATTATACACAGCTCCTCCTCCCTCGCCCAGCCAACACCTAAAACCCTTCTGGCAATACTAACAAAGGCACAACTCTAAACTTTAGTCTTCTTTCAAAATGTGCCTTTTGGCAAATAGATAAGTGAGCAGAGAGAGCAGGATCTGGAGTGTTAACAGCTTAGAACGAGATGCTCCTGAAGCAAACCAGCAAGAGAAGTATTTTCTTAGGAGCGGTCCTGTAGAAAGAATCCTTATCATAGATAAGGGTGCAGTCTAGTGGCAAACTTCATGAAATGCAGCCCCTTCTCTAAAGGAACGAGAGCATTTCTAAAGAGGAAGGAAATATAAAAGAGGTGAGTCCCACCCCAAGAACTTCAGGATGGGGCCACAATGACTGGTCCTGTGATTTCTCTGATCTGGCTGCACACAGTCCATAGCCTATCCATGTCAGTTTCTGAAAAACTGAAATCACCACCTTCCTTCCTTTAAGACTTTAGCTAAAAAAAAAAGAAGGGCTCCATACATAGTGTCTGAATAGGTTGCCTTAGGTTTCAAGAGGGATAATGATGTTCCTGGTCAGGATCTTTTCAGAGCAAGACCTGTGGCCCTGTCAGCTCATATTCCTGGGATGTGCCTGTTTGTGCCAATTAACTTTATAAAAAGGTGGCCGGCCCTCCCATCCACCTCCCATTCCCTCCAGGGATGAGATCCTACCCAATAGAAATGCCCCTTTAAAAGAGTGTGGAGGGAAAGTGGCACTACAATCCCTCTCATCGAAAGCCCCACACCAGGACACTTTAAGTCACCAGGCCAGATTTTCAGGCTTAGAATTTTCTCCAAAGTGCCAGTCTCTATAACTCAGTGCTCTCCCTACACTGCTGTTGTATGAATGTCCCTTCTTCCAAGTACACACAACACAGACACACACACCCACAGCTTCCCTTGGGCCCACAGTGTAGCTGAAGGAGAGTGACCATCTCTTGACCCTATGACCAAAGACAGTTATTCACTCCAACAGCAAGAGAAACACACTTGATTATATCCCCTTCCCCAGACTTTGAGAGGGAAATGCAGCTTTCCTTTTTTTTTTTTTAATTCAACTCATCACCCATGGCTGGTCATTCCACACTAACACACCCTTACACTACCCCCCCACCCCCCCACACACAGCTTACGTGGTAACTTAGATACTAGCAGACAGCCATTCCCAAAGCTTGGGAAGAATTTTTTGGGTACTCTATATATCCAACTGGCTAGTAAGAAAATGCTCCTCCCTGCGACCCAGGCTTGGCTGGTTAAGGGTGAGAGGGAGGGGGAGACCGAGTTACTCCTCATTGTGCCCACCCTTCTCCCAAGAAGTACCTCTTCCATAGCCCCCCCCCTCCACTCTCTCCCCGCCTCGGCAGCCCCAGCCCTGTCCCCCATGCCCCCTTCGTACATTCCAGAGGGAGGAGGGCACTATTCGGGGAGTGAAGGGGAGCCCCCGTGTGTCTAGAAGGCCTCTCCCCACCCCCACCCCGTGTGAGTTTGTACTGCAAAGCTCCTTGGCATCCTCGCCTGGGTTGGGTGTTGGGGAGCTCAAATTGCAGCTACGAACTGGCTGGCAGCCAGGGGCCGTCTATTTAAAAGCGCTTGCTCGACCGGAGCCCGTAGTCTCTTTGGAAACTTCTGCCTGGGGAAAGAGCTAGGAAAGAGAGCTGCAGAGCGGTGCGCTGTGGGGTTTCTCCTTTTTCTTTTTTTCTTTTTTTTTTTTTTTGCTCCTTGTAATTACCCCTTTCTCCGTTTGCACCCTTCTCCGGGCTTCACGCAGAACCTGCAAATTTTGAAGAGGTGGTGGCAGAGTGGGAGCAAAGAGGTGTTAGGGTTTTGGATTGTGGCTGGGTTTTTTTAATTTCTTGATTTCAACATTTCCCCCCACTCTCGCGGCAGCAGCCGACGCCTCTTACCTGTTCCGCGGAGAGCCGCGCGCGGCTGGCAGCTGAGGGTTAGAAAGGGGTAGGGCGTATTTTAGATTTTAAACAAAGATTTTGAAGGCAAATCCATTTTTCTGCCCCCACCCCCTTCTCCTCCACAGCCTCCGAGCTCATTATCCCTGTGGTTGCTTTGGGGTGCACAGTTTTTGTCTTTTCTCTCCCTGCAATTCTGACCAGGTCCGCCTGAGCGTCTGTTTCTCCGGCCTCATCTCCCTCTGCGTGCACCTGGCGCTGCTTACTCCCCCAACCTGTTGCTAATCTTTAATCCTTGAAATTGGACTTGCCTGCAGGCACCCCAGCTCTCCATCTCTCTCTATATTTTGCAATTGTCTGGGAGAGGGCACCTGCTCTACTTGTTAGAAAAAATTTTCCCCCCTCCGGGCGCTCTTTCGGCCCCTTTCTCGCTGCACTCTCACCCTCCTGCCCCGCCCCAAGGTAAACGGGGAGTCTCAGGAAGATGGTGCTCACCGCGGTCCTCCTGCTGCTGGCCTCTTGTGCGGGGCCGGCCCAGGGCCTGGGCTCCTTCGTGCATTGCGAGCCCTGCGACGAGAAAGCTCTTTCCATGTGCCCCCCCAGCCCCCTGGGCTGCGAGCTGGTCAAGGAGCCGGGCTGCGGCTGCTGCATGACTTGCGCCCTGGCTGAGGGGCAGTCGTGCGGCGTCTACACTGAACGCTGCGCGCAGGGGCTGCGCTGCCTCCCCCGGCAGGACGAGGAGAAGCCGCTGCACGCCCTGCTGCACGGCCGCGGGGTTTGCCTCAACGAAAAGAGCTACCGCGAGCAAGCCAAGATCGGTGAGCGCGCTCAGTGTGCTGGTCAGTTACGCGGCGCACGGCCCGGGAACACGGGACAGGCTGGCCCCGCGCGCTTTGCCCACAGCAAGTGGCTGAGAGCCGGGGTGCAGCCCGGGAGGAGGGCGAGGAGGGTCCTTGCATCTAGGAATTGGAGCCCTGGCCGATCCTGCTACCCTGGGCTGCTGTCTAGCCGAGCCTCTGGCGGTTTTCGCTCCTTCCAGCCCCTGCCCTCAGTCTTTTTCAGCCCACCCCTACCCCTGGTCTAAGCAGTGACTCTGAGCTTTTCGGTCTCAAGGTCCGAAGGGTGCATGTTACATTATCAACTTCTTCTCCCACCACCCACCCACCCACTGCGTTTGTATTCTTAACTTGAAAAAAGAAATCTCTTTTGTTAAAATATTGCTTTAACTGGGGACCTAGAGAGAGAGGCGTTACAGGTCTTCCGTGCTGATTCCACCTTTGTCCCTCCCAGCCCCGGCCCCACTACCAATCCCTCCTGACGTTTCTATCCTTCTACCCTGACACACACGTACACACGCACATACACACACTCGCACTCTTGGTAGCTAAAGCCTTTTGGGTAGGGGCTTTGATGTCCCTCCCTCGTGCACACCCATTGCTCTTTACTTGGTATGATTGATTGTGGTAAATAGTAAAACATTAAAATACAAAATACCTGTTTTCCTCCCAGGAAGAAAAGATTGCTTTAGGCACTGTCGGCGGCGGCCGGGAGGGAGGACGCAGTGGGGAGGGGTGGGGCGAGGGGAACGCTGGTGGGGAGGGCGGTTGGAAAGGAAGGAAGGATTTGATATTCCTGTGCTGGGTGTTCGTCCCTGACTCCAATTCACTTCCCCTCCTCAATTCAGATTTTACCTAGGACAAAAGGTGGAGGAGGGTTGGGAGGCAAAAAGGGATATGAAATTCAGACATCACAACTTCCTCGCCAGTGCTAACACCCCCCACCCACCCCCGCCCATCTCTCCAACCGGATCACAAGTGGGTGTGGTGTAAATGCAGGAGCTAGCCTGGAAACACAATGCAAAATCAAGGGGGCAGAGACGGAAAAGCAGCGCTCCAGGAGCCTCCCCTCCATCTCCAAGTAGCCCCGCCCCCGGGTTGCCCCGCCCCAAATCCTCGATGCCTGGAGTCTAGGGTTTAAAAGGTTGATAGATCTACTTGTTAGAACAGTTCCGTCCCCCTTAGAATGTTTCTGGAGTTACCCGATCTTAATATTTTTTTTAAGTTTAATGAACTATACACAAAAGTCTGGGTCTTAGACGTCAACCTGGTTATTGATCCTCTCCAAAAGGAGATAGGACTTGACTAAATAACGTTTATTCTGTATAGTTTCTTACTGGGACAATGCCCTCTCCCTCCTACCCCTTTCCATTACGAGCACCCCAACATGAGTCTTCCTAACTGCCACCTACAGACACTATCACGTAGCATTGGCTCTTTAGAAGAAGGAGGAGAGCTTTCCTGGGGTCAACCTGGATTCCCACAAACCGTGAAGGTTTTGCCTGTCGCAGGCGGCCGCCCCCTCAGCTTTGCAAAGGGTGTCGTTCTTCAGCTTGCAGCCTGCAAAGGGAAGGGACAGGGGACAAAATGCAGGCCCTGGAGGCGCCAGAGGCGGGTCTGTGGAGTTATTTTTATTAAGAGTCACTTTTCAAAGGTGGTCCCACCCGCCTTTATATTGGTGGAGGTGGATTTGGAAAAACTTAGCACCAGGGGAAAAAAGGTATGAATCGATTTTCTGGCTTGGAAGCAAGCGCGTTGGGTAATAATCTGGTCACATAGAAAGTATGTAAGTTATCACTCAGCCGGATTCAGGCCCCATTTTTATTTGCCCAACCGTGTGGTTGGTGTGATGTGGTCGGTGTGAAGGGCGCGCGCGCGCGCAATTGCTGGGAAAGCAAATTGGCGCATCTAACTTTTCAGTACACACATACACACACACACACACACACACACACACACACACACACACATACACACACTCACGCTTTTGTCCCAAGCTAGATGCCCTTGAGATTTCTATGAAGCCCCTTCCTCACCCCCACCTTCAGGGTGCCTCTGGGCCAACGAGAACAGCCTCCCCGTCCTGCCCCCACCCTGCCAGCGCCCTAGCCCCCCTGGGCGACTCCTTCCAGCCTAAGGCAGGTGCTTGACCCGTCGCGGTTGCGGGATGGCTACGCTCGATCCCTGGCGGGGGCTGACCCCTTCCTCCTGGACGAGGGGATACTTAAGTGGGTGCTCCTGGCCGGAGGCTTTCTCTTCCAAAACCGTTGGGTGGGCCCCCCAAAAGTCGGAGATGGCGCAGAGACACTTCTTAAAGAGAGGAAAATGAACAGAGAGAGAGGGGTGTGTGGATTCCTTTGGCCAAAATTCCTGTTCCACAAGTCCACACTACCACCACCCCCCTGCCAAAATCTGCAGTAGGAACTTGGGTTTGCCTCTTCCTCCCGCAGTTGCCATATAGACATAGATACAGATATATAGGTAATATGTGTGTGTGTGACACACATATCACATATATATATGAAGATATATATATGCATACATTATATATTTACATATACATATATATATAGATAAAGAGAGAGAGAGAGATGTAGCCGTTTTACACCAAAAAAAGAGTGCATTTCTAGAATCAGAAACGGGGAGCGAGATGGCAAGCAGCCAAAGCTTCTGGGAGGAAGAGCAGAGGGCGGGCGGGCGGAGCCTGGTGTTTTGCTGGGCACGTCGCTGAGCAACCGCAGAGGGAGTCCGCCCGCGAGCTGGGTGCTGGGAGCGCGCGGGGCCCTGCATTTTATTTTGGCCCGTTCAGGGGCCTAGAAAGGTATAGAAACAGAAGGCATGTGTGTGAGCCTGAGGGGAGGCGGAAGACAGGAGTTATTTATTGGCCAAGCCTCATAAATATGGTGAGCTGGGTGGAGTCAAGGAAGGACCCGGCGCTGCTTTGGGCTTTGTTTGGAGAAGGAGCCTGGTGGCTTTCTGCGCGGGAGGGTGGCGCGCATACTTGCCTAGGTCTGGGAGATCTCTCAGACATTGCGTTTGGGCTACACGAAGTGGGTTCTGGGTTTCAGTTCCCTGTCGCTGAAAAATAGCAGAAAAAAAAAAAAGGACAAAAAAATATGCTTCTGGGAAAGAAAAAAAATACCTAAGTAAAAATGAATTGAGCCTTCGCTCCTTTGAGGGGTTTGGCCTCCACCTGGCTTCCACTCCAAGCCTGGTCCAGATGCCATGTTGAAGCCAAGTTCCAGAGTCGGGGTCATTGGACAAATTTGTGTCTCGGTCGAACAAGATCATGGAAAACTTTAGGAGCCAGATTCCTTTCCCACCCGCCCGCCCTCCTTTTGAAACAAGCCTTTGAGAGGCTGGCTGTGCCCTGAGCCAACCAAAATGAGAAGCAGGAAGACAAGAGAGCTGGTGCTTTTGACTTGACTTTTCTTGCCTCCTCCCCGCCTCCACCTTTTCTGCTGTGTCAGCTCAGACTGGGAAAGCAAGCACTTGGCCACAGTGAGAGCTCATTTTCTTTCTGTTTCTTTTTTTCCCCTTTCTTATCCCTTCCTCCTACTTCCCCCTCTTTCTCCCACCCCCAACTCCAAGGCATCCCCTGAGGGCTTGTGTTTTAAGCCAGAGCAGCTGTGAGTTAGTCCTGGGGCTGGGGCTGGATTTGAGTAGGCAGGTGGGCCTGCAGCTGCAGAGGGAAGCCTGGCTGACCTAGGAGCCAGAGGTCACCCTGAGGGTTATAGCAAAGGGCATGGGAGCAGGAATTGCAGCAACAGAAGCCCTGGTGCACCTCATGGGGTGGGGGGTGGGGGGTGTCAGGGAGGAGCTAAAGGGAATGGAAGGTGATTTTTGTCTAAAGTTTTTATTTTGAACCTGAGCAAGACCTTTGAAACTTTGAGGTATTTAATGTGTGGAAAATAAAACCTTGGAAAAGGGATCACCACACTCCAAGCCCACTGCATCCAGAAACTGGAAGAACACCACAAACAGACCAGGTACCAACAAGGGACCCCTAGGCAGAAGTGAGGAGCATGAAGAATGGATGCAGTGAGAGGGAGGCCATTTGGAGGGGTTTGTTTGGCACTTTGAACTACAGTTTGATCCAAAAGTTGCAATCCCAGACCATCCTTAAATTAAAATCTGGATATGTTTTCCAAAACAATAAGACTTACTACATATTTGCAAAAATAAATAAGCAAATTAACAAGGAAACCGGTTCTAAGATTCTACTCCCCTCTCCCCCACATCCAGAGGATCCCCCACTTTCTGTTTCCAGTTCCATTTCTTTCCATGATTTGTTAGGTCTTTTTCTTTTTTTTTTTTTAATATAAATCCAGAGGAGTGACTGGAAATCTTTATGAGAGACGAAGTGGCCTTTCCTGCCTGTCTGCTCGGCTTAGCTCTGCCCCACAGTCTCTCCAGGAATTGTGTGGGTATTGGCCAAGGAATGCTAAAGCTGGAAGGAAGGATCATCAAAGGCAAGGCCCTCATTTTGCAGATGAGGCTGCTGGGGCCCAGCGTGTGGAGTCACTTGGCCAAAATCAGATGCAGTGTTAGCGGCAGAGCCAGGGAACTCAGTCACAGAACCCTACTGATTCAGGCACTAGGTTCTGCTCTCCCTGGCTTTCTTCACTAGTCACTCGGGCTCCTGCCTGGACCTGGCCTAACCTGCAGTAAGGCCTTCAGCAGATCATGCCAGTGCTGTCATCCCATAGCAGGGGTTGTGAGCATGTATTCAGGCTCAGAACCCCGCTTTAAGGGAAGAAGTCTCTGCAAGGTGGAGAAGGCAGCACCCCTTTTATTTTCAATTGTAATCTGTAATCTGTTCTGTCCCGTTTCTACACAGTCTTGGAAACAAGGCTGGCTTAGGCAGGTGGTTGGGTGAGGGATGGGGGCAAGGAAGGCGGAGAGGGGGGTTCAGCTCAAACTTCAGGTCCGTGTGCCAAACCTCATTTCCTGAATAGCGGGGAGCTTCCCTGATGTGGAAAGGCAGGCAGGCCCTGACTGCCCCTTGGCTGTGTGCAATGGTCTATCATCTCCAAGAAGAACTCAGCCCAGAAGTGGCCTGCTTGCCATGGCAACCAGCCTCTACCAGCACAGGCCTTTCATGGAACCAGGCATGCAGATGAGTTCCGGGCAGGTGGGCTGGGATGAGGGGGAGAAAACCACAAGCCACTAAAATAATAAGACAGCAAGAGGGTCACTGGGTTTTTGAACAGATGCTGGTATGTGGAATATCTTTGAGAAGAGGAGGGATGGGCCTCCAGACTATGGGCCTGAGGTTGAACGGAGGAATTGCTGAGAGCCATCCTGATACAACCTGGAGGCTGTGGCAGCTCCTCCCTTGGAGATTCTTAAGGAGGAGGGAGATAAGATAAGGCCCTTTCCAATAGGTTAGACACACCAGGTGAGCCCTAGGGGAGATGTATTTTACATCTGCAGTAAATCTCAATTTGGACACTAGATTTTCATCAGAAATACTTGATCTGTATTTTTAGATGTCAAAATTTACATTTGAAACAGTAGATTCATACACCTGAGTTGCTCCAAACATACTCAAAAATTTTCCAGGAACTAAATCAAGTATTAGTGTTTAAATTTAAATTAATTTAAATAGAATGAATTTTAAAATTCAGTCCCACTAGCCACATTTCAAGTATCAATAGCTACATGTGGCTACTGGCCACCAGCAAGACCCATCTCCACCTGAGAGGAGAACCAGGGCCCTACTCTCTCCTCCTGCCCCTGAAGAGGCCAAAAGACTCTCAGCTTTGATTGCCAGACACCATAGGACTCTTGTATGACCCCTTGGAAGACTCTTAGAGGGACCAGGGGAAAAGATTCTCGCTGCCTGCTCCTTGCTACTACCCCTTTCTGGTCATCCTGGACTTGCCGGGAAAAGTGGCTGCCTGTTGGCGATGTTCTCAATGGGCCGTAATGAGTCGTAAGTGAAAGTGTATCCAGATGGAGAAACAGGGCTTCCTCCCATGCTCATCTCCCCCTCTTCCATTCAGAGGCTAGCCCTTCCATCACCCTGTTTGGGGATGTGTATAGGGAAGGGACACAGATGTTTCTACTGAGCATGCTCCGCCTTTCCCAGCTCTCGAGAAACCCGGCTGGAGATACTCATCTTGGGAGTTGTGCATAAGTGCATATTTCCTGTGTGTAAATTTATCACCAGCTGCCTCCCAGGGATCATGGTGCTGTATTCCAGTTTGGCCCTAGATGGGGAAAAAAGGAGGGGGATCCTTTCTTTACCTCTAGTCCCTGGACAGTGGGGGATGTATGAGTGAGACCCCAGCCTTTCATTCTGGGGGAGTATCACCAAATTGATACCTGCCACATCTATGGTGTGGAGGGTGGCAGGTCACCTTTTCCCTCTCCATCTTTTGGAAGGAGAAGTAATGTTGTAATGCAGCATGAAGGAATGGGATTAGACAAAGGGACAAACTCCCAGGGTGAGTTCTCTAATTTCAGACTGGCTCCCAGAGTGCTTGTGCAAAGTCCCTCTCACCTAGGGTTGGCAGTCAGATCCCCCAGATCAGAAGGGAGAAGGGTAGAGCCATCGCTTTCCAGCAGACCTTTCTGTAGTCCAAGGAGACTTAGATCTTGTGATCTGCAGTAGACACCTGTCAACCAGGTGCCTCAGCAACCAAATTTTTAGTTGATGATTAGAACTAGGAGGGTGAGAGGCAACAGAGACAATAAAGGCAGAGACTTGTGCTGAGAGTTAATTAGCACGTATCAACTCATTCAGTCCTCGTTACAACCCTGTGGAGGGTTGTCCTCAGTCTGCCCATGCCTAGATGAGAAAACCAAGGCAGAGAGGGCAAGGAGAGAGGTCAAAGGAGATGGGACATGTCCACCAAGGCTCATGGAACCATTGCTAGCAGCCCTCCCTTCCTCCCGAGAATGACTGAAAGTTGGAGAGGGAGCAGTCTGGCTTCTGGTCTTGAATGTTTACCCACTGTGTTATATGCTGTATTTATGTCTCTGCTCAGGATTGAGATATTATATACCTGATGGCCAACTTGGCTGGTGGTTTAGAGCACTGAACTACGTTAGTTTGCCTGGCCTGAGATGGGACCTGTAAAGGAGCTCAGCAGGGTAATCCTACTGGCCTCAGTGTCCAGTCACTGACTCTGAATCTGATCCCCAACTCTGCCAGTCACCCCAAGTCAGCAAGACACCCCTCCTGTGTCTGCTTGCAACTACTCCCTTTCTGCAGCTGTTCATTAGGACGACGGTGGTTTGGGTTTGTTTTCCTCTTGGAAAGTCAATGCTCCTTTCCTTCTCAGCCCATAATTCAGGTTAAAAAGAGCCCAGAACATGCACGTCTGTGACTGACCACAGTGGAAAAAAAAAATAGTGTCTTCCAAGAGAGACGGGCAAAGCAGACACTGGTCAGGGATGGGATGGGCAGGAGCAGGGACTGTGCAGTTCCCCTGGAGGGCTCTGCAGCCCCTCCCTTCCTCTTTATGCAAAGGCACGCACACACAGTGTAACTGAGTCATTTGGCATCCACAGCTGGGGAACAGTCGGACTTCAAGAGACTGAGACGTGTCTTACAGTTTTTTAAACAAGTACAGCCCATCCATCATTTTCCCATAAGCCTCGTGTGGTAGCGAAGAACAGGGAGCTGCAGGGTAACTAGGAAACAGAGCAAGGTGGTGAGGGGATGCGGAGACTCTAGCCATACCCAGGCATGGATCGGTGCCTCAGACCACCTGTGCAGAATTTTCTGCAAAGATGACAATGTTCTATATCTGTGCTGTCCAACACAGTAGTCACTAGCCACATGTGGCTTCTGTGCCCTTGAAATGTGGTTAGGACAACTGAGGAGCAGAATCTGTAATTTGATTTAATATTTAGTCATTTACCAGCCATATGTAGCTAGTAGCTACTCTATAGCCTTAGATTAAGGAAGTCCAGTAAATCCAGGGAACCCCTACTTCTTCCTGCTCCTGGATAACTGTCTCCCACACCTGCAGTTGCTATGCTGGCCGGCAGGGGGCATGGGTGAGGTAACCTCTCAGGACATCTGAGGAGCTCCTACTTGCCACAGCTTCTTTCACAGACACACTTCGAGACCCACTTCTCTTTGTCTCTTAAGCTGATCTATACATCTCTCCATTTAACGATTATTTATTGAATGCCATATGCAGGAGAGGCAAAGATAAATGACAAAGCCTTGCTCTTAAGACATTCACTGTTTGAATTCCGCAGAAGCTAGAATGAGGGCCGGAAGAAACCCAGCTCCCCTTTTCATTCCCTGTAGAGAGATCCTGGGTGAGCCCATCTTATCTTCTGGCTTGAAAAAAAGACTTTCCTCTCCCCAGGTCCAGGTGGCTTGGCAAAGCCCTGCATTCTTCCTGAGCTGTGAATTCTGAGTATGCCTCAGTTTCTTCCGTTTCTGTAAGCAAAGTCACAATATCTGGGCCACCCAGTTTTCTCTTAAGCTTGACCATGAGGTCAGGATAGAACAGGAAACTACCACCAGCCTGGGGCCAGGCTGTTAATGGTGCCAGGATGTGACTAAGAGTCCCAGGGTGGAAGGCCAGATTGCAGGGAGCAGCAGGTCCCCAGCACATCCAACACTGTGACTCGGGACCAGGGGCAACCAGACCCTTCTTTAAGAGTTTGGCCTGCATCCGCTGGTCAGCCATCCTTCCCTGCAAGAGAACAGCAGCTGCAGGAGGGTGGGGCTGGGGAGTGGAAGAGCTTGGGTAGGGGGCACGCGCCGTGCACTTGCCCTGGGAGTAGCACTGCCCACCCTACGATGCCTCCAGGCCCCTGAACCCAGACACCCTTTGTTGTTGCTGGACATGAAAATGGCATAGTCCTCAAGCAGGTGTTCATGCTGTCCCAGGAAGGCCATGTGCCTGTGTGGGCCTGGTGGCTGCCACTAAACCATGTGGATGGGGAGTGCCCTGTGACAGAGGAGGTACGTTGGCCACCCCAGCGTGGCAGGGGCTGGGGCCATCAGATTGTTGGCTGGAAGGACTGAAGGTAGAAGCCAGAGCAGACTCAGAACCCACCCTCCCACCCTAGGGGAACAGTCAGGACAATACAAGAGCCCTCACTTCCTTAGAAATAGGATAAGACCATGGAATTAAATTCCCAGAGGAGAAACAGATTCTGTGCATTCCACATTTCCCATCCCATCCCTGCAGAATCCTTTCAAAATGACATCCAGAGATAGGAAGGGAGTTCTCAGTATGTTTCTCTGCTATCCCTGATCATTTTTCAGTTGCAGAGAAAAGAAAAAGCAGGGGACTATGCACCGATAAGCCTTATCCCTTCTTGCCCCCAGCTCCCACCCCTGCCTTCATCCTGCCCTCACATGGGATTCTTCCAGTCCTTGCCTGCCTCTGACTCTTTAAATACATGTTGCAGACACACAGAGAAGGAGAGGATTTGAGTGCGTGTCAGAGAAGTAGGAGAGGGAGACGTGCTAATTCCGTATTTTAAAATTGCTACAATCCATAGACAAAAAGCCCCTGGGAATTGTTGTGTGGCCATCAGTCTCCCCTGCCATCTACTGGCCATGTGGAGGTAATGACCTGTTGGCCCAACAGCTTCCAGAACCCGCTGCACCATTGAGCTGCTTCAGTTGCTGTTCTTGTGCAGGACAACTTCACCAGGAAGCCCCCCCTCCTTACATCCCACCTAAATCCCTTCTGCAACATCAATCCATTTTCTCCTTATGAAATAGCTCAGGAGCTGCCAGTCTACTTTTGCCTTTATGTTTTATCAAAAACAAGTCATTCCAAAATTGAAAGCCTATTTCTGACTCAGCCACAAAGCAGCTGAGTAGGGCTAGCTGGCTCTGGCATTCCAGCTCCAGTCTTACTTTTCAGCACTTTAATCTGCGTGACTCTCTGCTGGCTGCATTCCAAGTCTCCACTCTCTCTCTGGAGCCTACAGGTGACCCCAAGGCCCTGACTGGTATCTTTGATACTCGACTCTCCAGCTGCCTAAGTAGTAGGTCCCACGGAGTTAAGTGGCACCAAAAACCAGAGGCAAATCAGAACCTTAAGCCTGCCCTTCAGAAGCAGCCAAAGAGCCTGCAAACAGATGCAGGTATGCCCTCAGGAACCCTGCCTTGCAGGGGCTGGGAGAAGGAAAGGGGGTTTGCAAAAGGGCTTTGAGTTCCTTACAGAAGACAGAGGAATCCACATTTTGTTTTCCAGTGTCACCATTGCTTGGCCCTAAGGCAATACTTGAACACTTTCAGACTAAAGAGAGAGCAAAGGAAATTGTCCCAAAGTTTACTGAACCATTAACAGCCCCATCCTCCTCCCAGGAAAGGAGACTCTAGGTTAAGTGCAACACACAGCACTTTATAGAAAATGTCCTAGAAGGTGCAGAGTCTGGAGAAGAGCACCTGATGTACGGAGGGCGGTGAGGCCATCTGCCTCCACATCCGCCGAGGCCAGACAGAAGCTCTGTAAGAGAAGGTGAAGCCACACCCGGCTGAAGGATAGGGCCACCCAAACAGGTGGCCAGAGGAGGCTGGGTGGCATCGGCATCCCAGGCATCTTTAAGAACTAGAAAGAGCACCAGCTTGAACACAGAGATGTGGACTAGGTGGCCTGTTGAAAGGGCGCAGGTACGGCCAGCCACTGGAGGGAAACAGCCTCCTGCAAACTCCCCCATTGAAGAGGCAATTTCTTGAGCCCAGCTCTGTGGCTGCCTCTGAGGACAATTTGCTGGCCCTCCAGGCCAGGCTGGGAACAGCCCTCAGAGGAGGTGCTCACCCTTCTTCTATGCGCTGTTAGCACCCAGCCCTCTTCTCCTTCTCCCTGTACTTCATCTGCTTACAATCTTGATTGGGGGATGGGGAGTGGCCATGAACCCCCAGCATGCTCCCACCCTTTCAATGGCAACCGTCTCTTGTCCTCTCCCCTACCCCAGTGTTTTTTAGAGTCAGGATGCTTGTTGATACCCAGAGGGGTTGAGCCAAGTGTCAGGTCACTTAGTAAGATGGGCTCAGCAAACTTTCCGTGCCAGGCTAGCTTTTTCCTTTCCCCACCCCTCTCCCCAAGATCTAAGCCTCAGGTTGGGCCTGCATTACTAGATAATAGAACCCTAGCCTTTCAGTTTGTACAGAGTCCCCCAAACCAGCTATGTTCCTCCCTGCAGCCCACCCCATTCTAGCTCATCCCACAACCAGCCCCAAAACATCACTCTTTTAGCTACTCCCCTGAAGGCTACCTTCTGCCTACCAAGCACATCACCATTTTGATGGATCATCGCAGCAGGTTTTGACAGTCAGAGCACTGAGTCCACACATGGTAGAAAGAGGAAGTAAAGGGACCTGGTGCTGAAATATGTGCAGGAGAGCCCTCCCAGTGCCCTGCTGTTTGCTTTCTCCCCATCATCTTCCTCTCCAAGGACTACTTCCCTTCCTCTCCTATGTGCAAATACCCAAATCAACCAACCACCCAAAACACAGCAAACCTGTGAAGGCTTCCTCAGGGTGGGGGCTTCCCTGCCAGGGCCTTACAGACCACATACCTATTCAATTACATTCCACGAATCCTGAGCCAAGAGACAAACAGGTGCTCAGGTGCTTCCTGCCACCTGCCATCCTGACCAGGTTAGGCAGGCCTGATCCCCAAATGCTTCCCTTAACACACACCTGGAACTTCCCCTGGGAAGAGAGCTCCTGCCCCAAGGACACATCTTCTCACCAAGCTGCTCTCTCCCTCCACCTCCCATCACCCCTCCTCCTTGGAGTCCTCTCCTTCCACTTCCCATTCCAAAGTCCTGCCGTCATGGCTCCTGGGTAGCCCAGCAGAGGGGGTGGAAATAAGGTTTTTCCTTCACCCCATTTGAGTTATTTGGGGTCACCCCAAAACCCTGTTTTCTTTTCCTAGAATTGGGAAAGAAAAGAAGGCAATGAAGACAGGGCCTCCCTGCCCCTGCCCTGCGCCCCATCTCACCATGGGCATCCTAGCCACACCCTGCCCACCTGGGAAGAGCAATCTCAGACCTCCCACTGGGTCTGCCAAGGCTGCTGGGGTCAAGTAGCTAAGAGGAGAAATGGGGACCCAGAGAAGAGGGTCTGTAAGATCATGGAAATCTATAGACAGAGGAAAGGACGGACAGGTGGAATTAAACAGACCAACAAATAAATGAACAAAGTCCTGCTTCTTTAAAGGTCATAAGTCAGCTAAGTATAGACTGTCACCAAGTCAATCCTATATATAACTGCCCCAGTCCCAGCCAGCTGTCACCTCTCTTGGCCTGGAGCTTCTGTTCCAGTCTCCCAGAGCCTGAGCCAGCTCTGAGCCAGAGCAGAAAGTAAAGCCTCCTGGTCTGTGCCTCCCACCTGCTGGCACTGCTCCCCTCCAGGCCCCATGTTTCTCGCTCCCCTGGCCCCCTTTCCCTGTTCTTCATGAGGGTCCCCACCACCCTGCTAGTCTAGACCCACAGGATCCTCCTGCCCGTGGGTCCCCAAGTCCAACTATTTCTCGAGTCCGGCAGCTCAGAAAGCACAGGCCTCACCAGAGCATAGACTTGGCCTTTCTGGTCCCCTATTTCCTCTGACCGCCTAGACCTTCAGTCTGTATTCTTATACAACAGCGCCACCTCCAGCCACCACCTAGCTGCTTAGCCAGCCCCCCAGCAAGCAAGCCCCTCACCACAGCCAGAGCCCTCCCATAGGCCACTTCCCTCCTTCCTCCCCCTTCCTGCCCCCAGAATGCCCTCCCCCTCCTAGAAATTTCCTTCACCCTGTTCATCAGCTTGATTTTCCAACACTCTTCCACTCCATGAAGTCTTCCTAGACTGGTTCTGCTGGGCTCCAGCCATGCCAGAACTTCCCACCACTTACCAGTGCTGACTCTGATGTTGTGGTTCTTATTTCCCTGCTTCCCCCAGTCCGATGGGCTCCAGGAGGGCAGAGAGCCCATCTCCTCGCCCCAATCCTCCGAGCCGTGGGCTCTGCACCTTTGTGTCTCAGCCCACAGAGACTGACCCTCCTCCCTCTCTCAGCAGAGAGAGACTCCCGCGAGCACGAGGAGCCAACCACCTCCGAGATGGCAGAGGAGACCTACTCCCCCAAGATCTTCCGGCCCAAGCACACCCGCATCTCTGAGCTGAAGGCCGAGGCAGTGAAGAAGGACCGCAGAAAGAAGCTGACCCAGTCCAAGTTTGTTGGGGGAGCTGAGAACACTGCCCACCCCCGGGTCATCTCTGCCCCTGAGATGAGGCAGGAATCCGAGCAGGTGAGTCTCCTAACAGTCTCTCCCATCTCCCTCTACATCACACCCAGCAGCCTCTGTTACCACCCTGACTTTTGACCTTTCCCTGTCTAAATGAGCAAACATGGCAGCCAGAGGCGCTTAGGCTAGATCTAGAAAAGGACTTACTGTTTATCATGGTAGTTCAGCTTCGATTTCAGGAGGACTTTCAGAGCTTATATTTATCAAGACCCAGGACTTGTCTTGAGTGAGCAGGAAGAAAGGAAGTGCTCACTCAAGCAAAGTGCCAGCCAGCCAGCCAGCCATGGTGAGCACATGCCAGGTGTGGGACCGACCTGGAGCTGGGTTCTCGCCAAGGCAGAAGCTGAACATTCTCCTAGAGCATCTCCAGACGACCACCTCCAGCCTTAACTACTGCAGAATGGAAACGCTCAGGGTGGCACGGGAGACAAATGCCTCTGTACCTGATCAAATGCACAGTTTGCACACCTTACACACCTGTGGTTGTGAGAGAGAAGACAGATCTTTGGTAGCAATGAATTGGAGCAGAAGGTGGTGACTTTCTCCACCGACCCTTTAGCCCCCACCCCCTGGGCCATGTGTTCTGTGCGCCTAGGTGGTTTGTACTTGGGTGCTGCCACACCTCTCATCCCTTTGCTCTGCACACAGGGGCCCTGCCGCAGACACATGGAGGCTTCCCTGCAGGAGCTCAAAGCCAGCCCGCGCATGGTGCCCCGTGCTGTGTACCTGCCTAACTGTGACCGCAAAGGATTCTACAAGAGAAAGCAGGTATGCACCCCCCTGCTCCGTCCCCTGCCCCCAAGTTCAGAGGGCTCCTGAAAAGGTATTTGCCAGGAAACCTCTACCTCTAAATGCCTAAGATTTCTTTCATCACCAGTAGTGTTTCCTGACCTCCAACATCCAAGTACATTATCACAATCATGGTTTTCCCCATTGCCTCCTACACTGTACTCTACCTAAGTTTTAATGATTCACCTTATTTACATGGATTCATTTAAAAAGGAAACATTATACCATTGCTTCATGTCACATGCTGTATGCATTTCTGAAACACAGACACATATATGTGACTTTAAAACACCATGTGCCACCTAAAATCATTTCATTCCCCACTCACAGCAAGGCTACCGGTGACCCTACTGTTGGTCAACGAGTAATACATAGCCTCTTAAAGGGGCCCACATGACCTTAAACAATGGCTCTCAGAGTCTGTGGGGCATCAGAATCACAGAGAAGGCTTGTTAAAAGACTGATTGCTGGGCCCCACCCAGAGTTTCTGATTGGTAGGTCTGGGCTGCATTCTGAGGATTTTGCATTTCTAACAAGTTCCCTCCCTGGGGACCCTGATGCTCCATGAGGACACCCTTCATCTCAGTTAGGGTTCAAGACCCAGAGGTCCTTGGGTCAATTCTCAGCCTTCCACTTACTATGAGTTATTTAACGTCTCTGCCTCCAGTTTCTCGTGTAAACTAAATAGTTGTACCTATTCTCATAGAGTTGTGAGGAATAATGGATTAACCATTGTAAAGAACTGAGAACAGTACCTATAATATAGTAAGTATTAAGTGGTACTCTGGTTCATGATAAAGCAGTACAAGTGATGTTTTCTATTACTATCATTCATTAGTATTTTCACCAAACTTCATGAGATCATGTAGCTCTCTGGAGAACACCACGCTGGAAGACCCTGAATGGGTGACATAAAGAAGAGGTTGTTGGAGCCAGCGAAGGGCAGACTGCCTAAATCAGCATTTTTCCTGGGCCTTCTAGGGGGACGCCAGCACCCCGAGGGTTGGGTAGAGACCCTCTGCTCTCTGGGGGTGAGAGGCTCTCTTGGGGTGCTGGGTAAGACAAAGGGCTCGGCAGTAGCCACCTCGGGCACAGCCATCCTCATTGCCTGTCACTCTCCCACCCCAGTGCAAGCCTTCCCGTGGCCGCAAACGTGGCATCTGCTGGTGCGTGGACAAGTACGGGATGAAGCTGCCAGGCATGGAGTATGTCGACGGGGACTTTCAGTGCCACACTTTCGACAGCAGCAACATCGAGTGATGCGTCCCCCCAACCCCATCTTTCCCTCGCCCCACCCCACCCCCAGCCCTGCCTCCAGCCAGTACCTCCCTCCACCCCAGGACGCCACTCATTTCATCTCATTTTAAGGGAAAAAAGTACATATATCTATCTATTTGAGGAAACTGAGGACCTCGGAATCTCTAGCAAGGTCTCAACTTTGAAAACAGCGACAACACAGATACAGAAGGCTAAGGAGAGCCCCCCTTAAAACAATTCTCTTTTTAAGACAAGTTGAATGGACAGGGAAGAGAGCAAGAGCAAGAGGTAGAGAGGGGTATCAAGCATGTGTGTACAAGAGAGGCAAGGAGGAATAGAGTTACAGAAAGGAGAAGAAGAATGTGGGCGGGAAGGAGAGGTCCCTGGGTCACGGCTGGAGCCACCTTTTGTGTCCAGCCCTGGCCGAGCTGGGGAGACTAGAAGGGGTGACCCAAGATGTGGCATCGATGACACGCTTGGAGACTTCCCACTTTGGATTGGTCACAGGAGGAGAAAGGAAAAGGCGGGCAGCTCCTCTCCTGGCTCTGTCTCCTCCGGCCAGCCATCTGGACGGCTTGAACCCTGTCCTTCCTCTCATCCAGCCAAGTTCTCTCTCCCCCAAATTTACAAAAACTAAAATGCATTCCATTCCCCTCAAAACAAAGCAAATTAATAACTAAGTGATATTAGATAGCTAGGTTTTCCTAAGCAGACACATAAATTTTGAGTGTGTGCGCATATTTCACTCCCCGTGCAGACTTTCAGATATCAATACACACCCCAGTAGCGGGAAGACTTGTTCTTCCAGGGAGAGTAAAACTACAGGCCGACGCGTGTGGTTCCAGACCCTCATCGCATTCCATCCGCAGCTAGCACAGCCTCTGTGGGAGGATAGGCTGAGAAAAATTACATGTGAGCTTGTAGTTATCTACAAGGCTCCGTATAGTCATATATAGTCATATCAATCTATTTCCTTTCCTTTTTTTCTTTCTCCCTTCCTTTAAAGGTTTGCATTAACTTTTCAAAGTAGATTATATGGGGGGCATTGAGGAGCTTCCTCATTCTGGGAAAACCAAGAAAATCCATATTCTTCTAGCACAACCCATATGCCAGTTTGGCTGCCTCCCAGGGGCCACAAATTCATGTGAGTTTGTGAGACACGCTGTTGGATTTTTCATGATTTTCCATGTGTGTTCACACGTTCACCAAGCCAGGTAGCTGAGAGCCCTCAGTGGGGCGCCCACCAGTCACTCCCAGCTCATCCCCTTTCAGCCGTCAGACCCTCTGGAAGAAACTGTCTCCGGATCCCACACCAAACGAGTCCAACAGGTCCAAGTTTAAACCCTGGTCCTGCTAAGCCTTTCCATGCCATCTGGGCAGAGCCTGCATTTCAGTCTTCATGCTGGCAGAGCAGGAGAGATGAGAGACAGGAAAGCAGGAGATGCAGACAAAAAGGTGTACATACAGGGAAACACAAAAAGTGATGGTCAAGCCAGAGGAGATGGAGGAAAGGGCTGGAGGAACAACAAGCTGACTGGCCCATTCTAGCTTTGGAGCAAAGCAACAGAACAGAGGAGAAAACTTCCATAACTCTCCATGGAATCCCTCTGGGGTTCAAGGGGAAGGAGAGAAGAAAACAGGGGAAGAGGATGTAAGAGAGAAATGAGCTTACTCCAGGCGTTGGAGCTGGGGAAGGTAGATGATTTTAAGTGGGTTCTAGACTTTAGCATTTGGATAGGAGCAAGAATCAGCAGAGACTGACCAGGCTTTTGAAGAGACAAGACTGTGTTCTCAGAGGCCCCCCTTCACCTGCAATGAGGGACTGAGGCCAGAGTGTCTTTCAAGCTCCCATTCACTCTGGCCAGTGCGGGCTTCCTCCCTGGGGTGGAGGAGGGAAGAAAGGCCTGGGACAACCAGGGAATGGATGCTCTGGGGCACTGTCATTCGGCGGCCAGATTCTGAACCAAGGAAGATTCCATTCTCACCGACTTCTGCAACACATTGGCAGCCCTGGGACTGTCCTGAGACTGGAGCTAGCCTGCCAGGAAAGGGGGCCTGGACACTGGCAAGGAGACCTTTTGCGCTGTGAACACAGCTCTTTCCGGATGGCATGACACATTGGAGACCACTCCAGCGCTGAACTTGGGGCAATGAAGAGGGACAGCAGAGAAGTAAATCTGTTTGAGCTAGTGGGAAACTTAGAGATGTCTCCTACCTCCCAGATGGGACAGCTGGCTGGGGTGGGAAAGGTGACTGATCTTCACAGGACAAAGGGCCCGATGCGGACAGCAGCCATGAGGACTTGCTTGGCCTTGCTTGTCAGCCACCCCATCTCTCTGCACAACTGTCCCCAACCCCTGACTCACATTTCTATGTCTTAGGCCAGTATCGTAAACCCTTCCCACCTCCTCACTGTCTGCCTACTCTTTTTTTTGGATCTTGAACAGTCATCTAACGGGGATTTGCCTGGGGTGCCATTCCCCCTAAGAAAAGACTGAGCCAGGAATTGCATTCCCCACCTCTACCCCTCCCCAAGCCTGGACCTGGCTCCTGAGAGGGGCTCCACCCCCCACCCCCAATTCTGCTGTTTACTGGACTTGGATGCACCTCAGCCCCGTACGCCAGCTCTTTGCATTAGCCATACGGCGGGGGGTTATGGCCTGATTAAACTCTACCAGTCTCTTCAGGCTTCCGAAGTTCATGCCGACTAACCCAAGCCTGTGAGTCTCCAGTGCTTTCAGGGGCTCATCCTGGTCCACTGGCCACTCTCTAGAGGCCGCTGGACCTTCATGGCAGATGGAACTAAACCTCCCAAGAGGGAGGTCTGGCCTGAGCCCAAAGTGGGAAGACCCTGGGGAGGGAGTCCCTGAGGAAGATGGAGCCCCTCCCTGGGCAGGGTGTGGGGCAGCAGGTGCGGAGTGCTGCCAGCTGTGAGGCCCTGATCAGGGCTCTTCAGACTGCAGGCTGCCTCATGGCCACGGTCTGCTGCCCTGGAGGCCTTAGGTTCTGCGTTCTCTAGGGCTTCACATCTAAATGTTGCTCTACACCCCAGCAGGAGGTCTCTTCCCATCCCCTTTTGACTCATGCCTCACTCTGGCAGTGGAGATGATGCCTGTCATCTCCCACTGCTGCCAGGTGATTGAGGGAGGCCTTGACAGGACTGATCCTGCTTCCCCAGGGCTGCCCTGCCCACTGGGCAAAGCAGGCATCTGGGAAAGCAGATCCTCTAACGTGTCTCAGACAGCCAGACCTGGACACACAGGCCTGGAGACATTTAACCCCACACATGCGGGGAGGATGGGAGGCCCAGGAGGCCCAGGGTCGTCCACCTCCTGCCCCCTCGCTCCTTTTCCCATCACCGCCTCGGTGGTCTCCACGGTAACCTGCAGGGTCAGCCTCCCCTGGAGAGTGAGCCTTGACAGTGTGTTGCCCTCTCCATCCAGTGCGAGGGCTCCAGGTCAGAGGGGAACGTCAGAGAGGAGTGGGCCGAGGGAAAGCAACCCTCTGGTCTCTGAGAGGACATTTTTGGCTTCCAAGAGAAAGGAGACTAACTGTTGGGAAGTGGTGGACGAGCGAACGGGGTTTACCAGCCAGCAAACTGGGTGTTGTACTGTCTTTATTTTTAAAACCACTAAAGTGCAAGATGTATTTTGCACTTTTCTCCACTTTTGTTTTTCTCTTAGGTTTTTGCTTCTTTTTTTGAAACATACTTTCTTGGTTTTCTAATGGAGTATGTAGTTTAGCCATTTCTGCACACACTGGCCTCCTCTCTTTAACTCTTTTTGGGTGGGCAAAGGGAAGGTGGGGAGGGTCAGACACGTGCACCCATTCACCCCCACTTCTCTGTCCCCCTCCACCAGCCTGAGTCCCAACACCACCTCCACACTGTAGCCCACACGGATAGACAACAGTCAGACAAGATTCCTTCAGATTCCGAGTTACCTGCCGCTCTGTGTGTTTGTTTCTTAAGTCAGCAATGACCACAGCACGCATTGTTGGGTTCTTTGTAGTGTCACAGTCATACGTACCATAGCTCTATTCTCTCCTTCTTTTTTGTTTTCAACTTAAGAAAAAATGCTCATAATCATTAGTGGTGAAAAGGATGAAAAAATAAACCAACAAACAAAACCAGTTTGTGGGAAAAAAAAAAGAAAAAAAGTGGAACAAGAAATCACCTGAACGTGGAAGAGAGTGCCTCCTGTTTAGCATTTTGTACCTAAGGAAATAAAAAAAAAAAAAAACACCGAGAGAATCTCACGTTTTATTAAAAAAGTGAAGATTGCTGTATACTATTTATTCAACTTATAATTTATGTTACTCCTTGATCTTTGTCTTTTGTCATGACAAAGCATTTATTTAATAAAGTTATGCATTCAGTTAGCCGGCGTCAGCGTCCTCCGAGGGCCCGGGAAGGCAGGCAAAGGGCGAGCGAGCACACGTGTTCTCCTCAGGCCGCACTCCACAGGGGAAGGAGAAAAGACCCAAGAGGGCTGCTCCCTCCTCAGGGGACCCCAGACGCATCCCCCCACCCCCCATCTAGAACTCGATGCCCCCTTCTCCATCATTACTCAAAACCGTCTCAGTGAGTTAATGTAGACAATGTCTACATCAGGGGGTTTAATCAATGCATGTTCCACCACTGAACTACCATTAATAAGTGGCCTTACTCTGCCCATATCACATGATGGGCCTCTTCTCCTTGGAGAGGAGTTTAAGGAAGGCGTTTCTAGAGTGTTCCTGAGTCTCCAGTGCCTCATAAACTCTTTGCTCCTGGGAACCTCTCTCTGGCCAAGGTGAAGCCTACCTCCCACTCCTCCCCAGCTCCCTGCTCTTTTGCCCGGTGAAGAGGCAAGCTATGAATGGCTAGTGTCTCCCTGCATGTCCCCTGATGCGTCCCCCTGCTGCACCTCCCAGTCCACGGCACACTGGGGAAAGGGAGATGGTGGCCTCTCCGCTCTGAACCCCAGTGCCCCACTGCATCTGAGTTGCTTGGCAAGTGGAATAATAGGGAGCGACCCTGGCCAGCAAGGGGGTTGGTTGGTCATTGGGCACGCACGCTTCTGAAGGGCAGCTGAAACTGTCTTTGCTGAGCCTTCCCAGCCTGTGCACGGCTTTACACACCCATGGGCATTCACCAATGCCCAGCAGCGAAGGCAAAGATGAAGGTGGAAAGCTGCAGCGGGGGCACAGAGGGATGGGAAGCCTTCCCCCACTTCCCTCTGCAGGCGCCTCTATGGGTGGGGGAACGGGAAGAGTAATGTGCAAAAGGCCATGCTGGTCTGGGTCAGGCCTCATGGCACCACCTGCCTGGGACTGCCTCCCCAGCTCTGCAATGGCAGCTGCCCAGCCTTCTGTCGCCCGTGGACCACCTCGGGGGCTGTGACCAGGATCCTGCTCCCCATACTGCTCCCTAGGCCTGGGCACTGCGCCGTGCTCTGTGCTCCACTGCTCCCCTTGCAGCCCCCACACACAGCCTCATCTACCAACTCCCTGCTTACCCACCAATCATTTGCAATTTGGGCTCCGAGCCTCTCCACCCCTTGATCCTCATCACGGTGGCCCCAGCACCTTAGTGATCATGCATTCACCCGGGGTCCTTGAGGTCCAGTAGGACTGGACCAGGGCCTAGAGCCTGCTTGTCCCCCACCCTCACCCCTGGAGGCAGTGGCTGGTCCAAGGCCACACTTCTAGGAACACTGCTCTGCTCCACTCTCAACTCCGCCAGCCTCACCTCCACTGAAGCCACACTCTGAGCCTTGGTACCCTAAAGGGTTCCACATAGAAAATATAAAATAAAAATAAAAACCACTCTCCCCTTCCAGTCGTAGTTTCTATCCCAGTGGGAGGCATGGGGCTGGCAGCTGCAGTGCCAGGGTTGCCCTTGAGGGGAAGTGAGTCCTTGACCTCCCCCATTGTATTATTTTATGCATCCAGCCTGTCTGGCTCTGCTTCCTTCCCTAAGGAGACTGAAAGCTCCACTGCTCCCTTCGGCTTGTCTGGGTGTCACCTGCCCCACAGCACCTCAGCCATGGATAAACCTCATCAGCCAGTACTGTCACAGCCCTACTAAGCCTGGGGGACAAAGTCCCACCAGTATGTGGGCAACATACCACAGAATCCCTAAGCTCCCAATCCTGCCTGGGGAACCTACTAGGGGCCTCTGACTGGGTTGTCTCCCTCCCACATTACCTCATGTCTACAGCGCACTTCCCTGCACCTCCCTCTCAGAGAAAAGCAGGGCACACCTGTGAGAATGGCCTATCTCCCCATCTCAGCCACAAACCCTCCGTCACAGCTCCTTCTCTTTTGAATCAGTCCTCCTCTGGTTCCAAGGATGGCCCCCACCCTTTGCTGTCCCCACCTGGCTCCCCTATAAGTCTCAATTATAGAAATACCTCATAGAAGAACTTTTGTCTACTAACAAGCTGAATTGTTGAAAGCAAAACAATATTGAGAACACATACTTCAGTGCTCATCCAAAAATCTGACCGTTAATTGCTATCTGGCAGAAGAAAAAAAAAACATAGAAAATTTGATTATTCCTTTTCTACACATTCTCCAGGGAATGTGGCCACTTAGGATAGAAAATGGGTTATAAATATAATGTCATATCAGTCAACAATAGAGAATTAGGTTAATTTTATTAAAATATAAATACAATTTCATTTTGTAATAGCACAATGGTAAATATCATACAGGATTTGCCTTATGGGTGACACTCTATGTTGTTGAAATTCCTACATGTCAATACTCAGTGCTGGAGAATTCTGCCTGAATACAGTGCTGTCTGTTTTTAGATCAATGTACTATAATCGACAGATAGGAATTTTAAAACAGAAAATTCATCTGTTCTACATTATCCTCTTTGACCAGAACTTAAATTGTCATATTATATATCTACATAATTACATTCATTTCCACTATAGTGTGACTGTCTAGATGGTAAAGTCTTTGTAATCAGATGACACTTGAGCTTCTGTTCATAGAAATTCTGTATTAATACTAGAATATTGCACCACAAACAAAACAATGACACAGCTTTAAGTCTAAAAGAAGCCTAATTTTAAATCAGTCAGGACTATTGACTAATACCTGGAACCAGTTTGACAATAAAGGGAAGTTTCACCTGCCATAATGGTAATATATGCAGATAACCATATTAGCTGTGGGGCACATCATACATTTGGTTTTATTTGTGTTTGTATTTAGCATATAATGTGTATAATAATACATGGGGAGTGATTTTCATTGTCCCCGTAAGTATGTATAGTACATGCCTCTTTCTTTGAAAGAATTTTCCATGAGGTACAGGTAATGGAAGATTTAATTATTTGATTCATTTACTTATAGTAATATTTATATTTTGGAGATCTCCTAACATGTGATATAATTAACTAATTTGAAATTTTAGTGCCTGGTTTTTTGATTATTTAGATGACAACACTAGAGACAATTAAGGATAATGCCATGGAAGTATTTTTCCTATTAGAATACACCTATTACCATTGGCAGCAAGTGTTGCATAACAATATATACATTGAAAACACCAAGTCCATACCCAAGTCAACATAAAATGCACCAGTGAGCATGGGACAGTGTGATTGTTCAAATTAACTAAAGCATAAGCAGCAAATGGGGAAGTGGCCAAGATAAAGCAGAGATTATCAGGGAACAAATGAAAAAGTCTCATGAAACAGTAATAAGTCTGGATTTTATTCAAAGAATAATAGAATGCCTTTGGACTATTAAAAGGGAGATCAACACATGATGTGCCATACATTTAGACATATTGCTGCACGAAAAATAATGTCTACTTGGGGTGCCAGTGGAGTAATCAACTTTGGAAATAATGTCAGCAGGTCAAGTGGCAAGCTGAGTCTCCCACCCATTTGGCATCAGTGAGGCAGAACATAGTTCTTCAAGGTGGGATAGTCAATGCTCTAGTCCTCTTTGTATCAGTGAGGTCCAGTGGATAGCTGAGGTTCCATAACCACCCAGCATCAATGAAGTAGAAAGATGCAGAGGGAAGAAGTTCTAGTTGGCACTCTATTTCTCCTACTCTCTCTCCCAGTATCAGTTGGGCCCAAAAGAGGCAAGAGCTTCTGTCCCAATCTGCCGCAAGAAAGCAGTGTGAGTGAGCCTTCCATTTCTCCCTTCCTTGCTGATGGTGATATTACACTCCACTAGGCAGTGAGATGGTATGAGTCAGTGTTCCCTCTCACCAGGAAGGTGTCAGCCTGGTCCAAGGGGAGCTGCATTTCCATCTTGCCCACTGAAAGAAGCAGTGTGGGTCAGTGCCCCACTTTGATACGGTCAAGTCAGTGGGGCCTAAGTAGAAGCTGAATATGCACACCCACCTCACCAGGAGGATGTCTTGATAAAAAAAAAATGATTAAATAAGAATCAGTTTCAGAATACAATATCTAAAATATTCAGGGTATAAGTGAAAATCACTCATCATACCAAGACCCAGGAAAGTATCAGCATGAATGATAATAGATGCCAACACACTGAAATGAATCAGATGTTAGAATTATCTTACAAATATTTTAAAACAACTGTCATAAAAATGTTCCCACAAATAATTATGGATTTTCTTGAAGTAAACTAAACATAGAAAATCTCTCGAAAGAAATAGAAATTATATGTATGTATTTCTATATTGATAGAACTGAAAAATACAATAACTGAAATAACCTACTAGATGGGCTCAGCATTGGAGTGTAGATTACAGAGGGTGAAATCAGTGACCTTAAGAGCAAATCAGTAGAATGTACCAAATCTGAAGAACAGAAAAAATAGACTGAAAAAATATGAACAGCATCTCACAGAATTTTGAGGCAATATTTTTTTTTAATTCAACCTTTTTATTACCAGATTGCCAAAAGATAGGACAGAGTTGGATCAAAAAACTATTTAAAGAAATGAGGACTGAAAGCTTCTCAAATTTGAGAAACAACATAAACCTAGAGATTCAAGAAACTGAACAAACACCAAATAGAATACTCAAAGAAATCCACACAAAATACATTATAATTAAATTTCTGAAAAGCAAAGACAAAGAAAAAAATCTTGGAATTTATTCAGAAACAAAGAATATATGACTTATAAGAGAATACTGATTTGAAATGCATTCAGTTTCTCATTTGAAAGCATGGAAACCAGAAGTTGTACAATATTTCTCAAGTACTCAAACCTATCAACTATAATTTCTATATCTAATGAAAATGC
The DNA here is from genome assembly GCA_032199065.1 of Smutsia gigantea. Lineage (NCBI taxonomy): Eukaryota > Metazoa > Chordata > Mammalia > Pholidota > Manidae > Smutsia > Smutsia gigantea. Next base: position 10,430 of record JAVSCE010005357.1, on the reverse strand, counting down.
CCTTTAGTACTAAAGGTGAAATAAGGACATTGGCACGTGAAAGAAAACTCAGATAATTTGTTTTCAACAAACCTACCATTAAAAAAATGGCTAAAGTGAAGATGTCAGCAAAAATGGTAGAGTAGGTAGCTCCAAGAACCCAGCTTGCCACAAACAAAAACATCAAGAAACATGGAATCAACTTTGTTAGAATTCTAGAAAACAAAGGTCCGCAGCTGAATCAAGAAAAAAATAACTTTAAAAATGTAGAAGAATATGGCATTTTTACTTGCCCTTCTACTAACTCCCTTCACAGCACTGTAGAGCCTTCAGGATGGTACCGTTGTTTCTAATTAAGGACCCTGGTCCTTGGTTCAGAGGGAGAACAGGAGAACTTACTTCCAAAAACTCATGTTGTCTGTTCTAATTTATCTGGGGGCTGCCTAAAGGACTGACTCAAAATGCCTGGTTTTTTTTTTTTTGGCCTACATCAGAACTCAGTGTGGAAAAACTCACTCAAAACTAAACAAAGAAATGAAGAACCTGAGTAAAAGTAACTACTTAGGTAAAATAATAGCTAGTGGTGTTGTATTTCTGGTTTTTAATTCCTTTTAAATTTTTCTTATATTATTTAAAAGACAAATGCACAAAACAATAGTAATATATATGTATTAATGTGCTTTTAAGTTATAAAGATGTAGTTTGTGACTATAACATAAAGGGAGTGGAACTGTATAGGAGAGTTTGTAGTCTGTATGCTATTGAGGCTAAGTAGGTATCAATTAAATAGACTGTAGTAAATTTAGGATGTTAATTCTAATCTCCATGTTGTATAATAAGAAAATAACTAAAAAACATAACACTAAGGAAATATGAGAAGGGAATCTAGATGGTGGACTACAAAAATTTCAAAAAGTGAAGACTGTAATGGATTAAAAGAGGGACAAAAAAGTGAAAGACATATAGAAAAAAATAGCAAAATGTCAGAAGTATATTCATCCTTTATAGTAACAGCTTTAAATGTAAATAGATAAAAATCTCTAATCAAAATGCAGGGATTGACAGAAAGGATTTTTTTAAATTTTTATCCAACTACATACTGTCTACAAGGGAATGATTCTATATCCAAAGACACATACAGATTAAAAGTGAAAAGATGGAAAAGATATTCAATGCAAATAACAAAAAGAAAACAGGAGTAGCTATACTAAGGTATGACAAAATGGACTATGTCAAAAACTGTTACAAGGGGCCAAGCCATATATTACATATTAATAAAAGGGTCAATTCATCAAGAAGATACAACAATTATAAATATACATGCACCAAACAACAGAGTCCCAAAACATATGAGGCAAACATCTGTAGATTTCAAAGGAGGAAGAGACAGTTCTACAATAATAGTTGGAGTTTTCAATACCACAGTTTCAATAATGGATAGAATATCTAGACAGAAGGAAATACAGGACTTGAACAACAATACAAGTTTACTAGACATGTATAGAACACTTCACCCCACAAAAGTAGAATATACATTCTTTTGAAGTGCACATGCAACTCTCCAGGACATACTTTAAGCCCCAAAACAAATCTCAATAAATTTAGAAAAATTGAAGTCATACGAAATGTCCTCTTTGATTACTGTGAAATGGCTTCAATAACCATTTTTCAAAAAAAGCAGTACAAAAGGCCAATAAACACACGAAAAGATGGTCAATATTATTAGTCACCAGGGAAATGCAAATCAAAACTACAATAAGATGCTACTTCATACTCACAATGACAACTCTAATCAAAATTACAGAGAATAACAAGTGTTGATAAGGATGTAGAGAATTTGGCTGTTCCTTAAAATTCAACACACAGGTATCAACAAAGAATTACTATATGACACAATGTTATTATATGATATATGTCAATATTAATATATAACAGCAATATTATTTCTACATGTATACCCAAGAAAAACAATGTATGTCTACAGAGGAGCTTTTAGATGAATGTTTATGGCAGCATTATTTATAGTAGCAAAAAAAAAGTGGAAACAATTAAAATGTTCATCAACTATTAAATGGATAACATCTGATATATCCGTACAATAAAATAGTGTTTGACCATAAAAAAAAGAGGTATTCATGCCACAACAAAGGTGAACCTTGAAAACAAGCTAAGTAAAGAGGCCAGTCACAAAAGTCTACATTTTGTATGATGCAATTCATAGAGAATGTCCACAGTAAGAAAATCTACAGAAATAGAAAGTAAATTGCTGGTTGCCTAGCTCTAGGGTGTGGGGTCGAAGGGAATGGAGAGTGATTGCAAATCAGCATGGTCTTTCTTTGGAGGTGATGAAAATGTTCTAAAATGAGGTGGAGATGATAAGTGTACAAGTCTGTGAATCTACTGAAACTCTGAATTGTATACTTTAAGATGGATTTTATGGTATGTGAATAATAAAATTGTTAAAAAAAAATGGAAAACTATCAAGAACTAAATCATGGAAATGAATTTGATTAATTATCAATTAAAGGTCTTTTTTCTTTGTTGGGTATAAAAAAAAGGAATTCTACCTTATAATTGTTGATTAGATGTAAGGGTCTGCTAGAATAGCTGTTAGAGATACAGCTTTTTTTTTCCCCAATAATCGGCACAAGGTCTTCTTTCAGGCAGATGATATTGCACATAATGTGATATACATGGGTCAGAAAGGGGAGGGGAGAAAACAAAGACCAGCTACGGGGAGGGGGAGCAGGGGTGTAAATGTACAAAGAATTCGGGTGCCTTCAGGGCAAGACACGGGGGTTCCAGTGAGGGTGCGAGGAGGGAGGCCGTGAGTCACCCCTCCTGGGGGACACGGGCTCCACGGTCGCGCTTGTCGGTTTTTGAAAATAAAAACAGGACCGGAAAGAGCACGTCTGTTCGCTTGTTGGTGTCCCCTCCGCCCCCCACAGCTATTTCAAAGTCTCTCCATCCAGTTCCAAGCATATACAGAGCAACTCTGGTCAATACCTCATCTTTGAAAAAAAAGAGAGAAAAAACAAAAACCCAAACTCCAGCCCTACACTGCCCGCACACGTGACGGAGGGTGCGAGGGCCACGGGGACGAGAACGTGGAGGTCACGGCTTCCATGTCGCAGGTCATAGTCACCCTGTCGGGGGCGGCCTCCCCCCTGCGTTCCAGGCCACCCCGCAGCCGGCAGGATTCTCGCTGGGAAGACGGGGGTGGGGGCTGAGGAGGTGCTAGAGCGGCCGGAGGCAGGGGCAGGGGGAGGTCCGGCAGAGAGAAGAGGAAGCAGTCCTGCGGGCACGGTGCACGGCACCACGTCACAGTGAGTCTCTGCGGTGGTGGAATCCTGAAAGCGGATTTTGATGTCCAAAATTTCTGGTGATTGCTTGAGAATTTGAAACTTTAAATGTTGTTTATGTATTCATTTGGACTGGTCGGACTGACTTTATCCATGCTATATGCCTTATTGGATTATCATGTGTTGGATGATAAATGTATCTCATATGTATGTATACTTGACTAACTCATTCCTCACAGAATAAATTTACACATCTCCCTTCACTACTTCTGGTACTTTGCCTACTTATGGGTTCTTGGAAATCCTCTTTCCTTGATTCTGCCTGCAGATGTCTGAAATTTGCCTACCTCAGTCTTGAAAATAACAAGATGTGACAGATATGGATAAAATTATTTGCTAAAAGAATTAACTTATCATTTCTGTATCTACCTTTGTACTCTTTGAAAATTTAGAATCTGATGAAATTATTTCATATCAACTTACATACCTAAGGTTCAGCTTTTTTATTTAGATACAAGATACTAATACAAGAATTATGTGAATAATGAAAGCATATATAGTGCTATAAATAATATCTTTTTAATTCAAATATAACATACAAGATGCTAAGAGATACAAGTATTATGTGAATAATGAAAGCATATATAGTTCTACACATACTTAATATCTTTTTAATTCAAATGTAACTTTTTTGTCTTTTTTTGTTAAAGAGGAATATTTGCATTTGGTTTGTCATCAAATAAGTGACTCAAGAAAATTCTATAAAAAAAGTTAAACAACAGTTATCTAAAAGAACAAAGCAGATTTTAAAAATAACTATATTTATAAAACAATCAACTTTCCTTTTTCATGACAATTTTACCATGAAATTGGCAGTATCATATTACCACTTCCATAATTATTTCCTTTATTCTTTGTGTTAGCATAAAATAATAAAACTTTGCTCTAATGTTGCAAAAACATACATTCAGGTTGAACTCTATATGAATATTAAGTTTTTACTGATCATTATATCACATTTATAAATGGCCATTTCCAGCTGATTATAGGGTCACAAAACAGGTAAGGAAAATCATCATTGCTGGAATAAGTATAAGAAATGTTATCATCTTTACAGATATCTACTTGGAAATGTTGCTCATAAATTGTATAATAAAATGCATATGAAGTTTTTACATATAATTACTAAATATTATGTTTGTTTACACTTGGGATATATTACAATTATGGAATTTTTAAAAATTGAAGAGGTACCAAGAGTTTTACTCTAACAAAACTAATCTTTCACATTTTGAAATGTGAAAACAAAAATAAACTTAATGCATTTTGAAAGCATCTCCCTTCGTAAGGTCCACTAACATGGATGGACAGTAATTAAAATCTTTCAATGTCTTTTTTATATTTGTATTTCTTTTTTTCTGTTTTTTTAAATATAATTTATTTTATTATCATTAATCTACAATTACATGTGCAATATTATGGTTATTAAACTACCCTTTCATCAGCTCCCCCCCCCATCAACCCCATTACAGTCACTGTCCATCAGCGTAGTGAGATACTATAGAATCACTACTTGTCTTCTCTGAGTTGTACAGCCCTCCCCGTGACCCCCCAACATTACATCTGCTAATCGTAATGCCCCTTTTTCCCTCTTATCCCTCCCTTCCCACCCATTTTCCCCAGTCCCTTTCCCTTTGGTAACTATTAGTCCGTTCTTGGGTTCTGTGAGTCTGCTGCTGTTTTGTTCCTTCAGTTTTTTTCTTTGTTCTTATACTCCACATATGAGTGAAATCATTTGATACTTGTCTTTTTTCGGCTTGGCTTATTTCACTGAGCATAATACCCTCTAGCTCCATCCATGTTGTTGCAAATGGTAGGATTTGTTTTCTTCTTATGGCTGAATAATATTCCATTGTGTATATGTACCACATCTTCTTTATCCATTCATCTACTGATGGACACTTAGGTTCTTCCATTTCTTGGCTATTGTAAATAGTGCTGCAATAAACATAGGGGTGCATCTGTCTTTTCAAATTGGGCTGCTGCATTCTTAGGGTAAATTCCTAGGAGTGGAATTCCTGGGTCAAATGGTATTTCTATTTTGAGTTTTTTGAGGAACCTCCATACTGCTTTCCACAATGGTTGAACTAATTTGCAGTCCCAGCAGCAGTGTAGGAGGGTTCCCTTTTCTCCACATCCTCGCCAACATTTGTTGTTGTTTGTGTTTTGAATGTTGGCCATCCTCACTGGTGTGAGGTGATATCTCATTGTGGTTTTAATCTGCATTTCTCTGATGATTAGCGATGTGGAGCATCTTTTCATGTGTCTGTTGGCCATCTGAATTTCTTCTTTAGAGAAGTGTCTATTCATGTCCTCTGCCCATTTCTTAATTGGATTATTTGCTTTCTGTTTGTTAAGGTGCATGAATTCTTTATATATTTGGATGTCAACCCTTTCTCAGATACATTTTTAATGAATATATTCTCCCATACTGTAGGATGTCTTTTTGTTCTACTGATGGTGTCCTTTGCTGTACAGAAGCTTTTCAGCTTGATATAGTCTCACTTGTTGATTTTTGCTTTTGTTTCCCTTGACCGGGGAGATATGCTCATGAAGAAGTCGCTCATGTTTACATCCAAGAGATTTTTTGCCTATGTTTTTTTCTAAGAGATTTATTGTTTCATGACTTACATTCAGGTCTTTGATCCACCTAGAGTTTACCTTTGTGTATGGGGCTAGACAGTAGTCCAGTTTCATTCTCTTACATGTAGCTGTCCAGTTTTTCCAACACCAGCTGCTGAAGAGGCTGTCATCTCCACATTGTATATCCAAGGCTCCTTTATCAAATATTAATTGACTGTATATGTTTGGGTTAATGTTTGGATTTTCTATTCTGTTCCACTGGTCTGTGCATCTGTTTTTGTGCCAATACCAAATTGTCTTGATTACTGTGGCTTTGTAGTAGAGCTTGAAGTCAGGGAGTGTAATTCCCCCTGTTTTATTCCTCCTTCTCAGGATTTCTTTGGCTATTCGGGGTCTTTTGTGGTTCCATATGAATTTTAGAATTATTTGTTCCAGTTCATTGAAGAAAGCTGTTGGTAGTTTGATAGGGATTGCATTGAATCTGTAGATTGCTTTAGGTAGTATAGCCATTTTGACAATATTTATACTTCCTAGCCAAGAGCATGGGATGCATTTCCATTTGTTAGTGTCCTCTTTAATTTCTCTTAGGAGTGTCTTGTAGTTGTCAGAGTACAGGTCTTTCACTTCCTTCGTTAGGTTTAGTCCTAGGTATTTTATTCTTTTTGACGCAATTGTGAATGGAATTGTTTTTCTGATTTCTCTTTCTGTTAGTTCATCATTAGTGTATAGGAAAGCAACAGATTTCTGTGTGTTAATTTTGTATCCTGCAACTTTGCTGAATTCAGATATTAGTTCTAGTAGTTTTGGAATGGAATCTTTAGGGTTTTTTATGTACAGTATCATGTCATCTGCAAATAGTGACAATTTGACTTCTTCTTTACCAATCTGGATGCCTTGTATGTCTTTGTTTTGTCTGGTTGCTGTGGCTAGGACCTCCAGTACTATGTTGAATAACAGTGGAGAGAGTGGGCATCCTTGTCTTGTTCCCGATCTTAGATGAAAAGCTTTCAGCGTCTCGCCGTTAAGTATGATGTTAGCTGTGGGTTTGTCATATATAGCCTTTATGATGTTGAGGTACTTGCCGTCTATACCCGTTTTGTTGAGAGTTTTAATCAGGAATGGATGCTGAATTTTGTCAAATGCTTTTTCAGCATCTATGGAGATGATCATGTGGTTTTTGTTCTTCTTTTTGTTGATGTGATGGATGATGTTGATGGATTTTCGAATGTTGTACCATCCTTGCATCCCTGGGATGAATCCCACTTGATCATGGTGTATGATCCTCTTGATGTATTTTTGAATTCGGTTTCCTAATATTTTGTTGAGTATTTTTGCATCTATGTTCATCAGGGATATTGGTCTGTAATTTTTTTTGTGTGTGTGAGGTCTTTGCCTGGTTTTGGTATTAGAGTGATGCTGGCTTCATAGAATGAGTTTGGAAGTATTCCCTCCTCTTCTATTTTTTGGAAAACTTTAAGGAGAATGGGTGTTATTTCTTCTCTATATGTCTGGTAGAATTCAGAGGTGAATCCATCAGGCCCAGGGGTTTTGTTCTTGGGTAGTTTTTTGATTACCAATTCGATTTCGTCACTGGTGATTGGTCTGTTTAGTTTTTCTGTTTCTTGCTTGGTCAGTCTTGGAAGGTTGTATTTTTCTAAGAAGTTGTCCATTTCTTCTATGTTTTCCAGCTTGTTAGCATATAGATTCTCATAATATTCTCTTATGATTCTTTGTATTTCTGTGGGGTCCGTCGTGATTTTTCCTTTCTCATTTCTGATTGTGTTTATGTGTGTAGATTCTCTTTTTCTCTTAATGAGTCTGGCTAGGGGTTTATCTATTTTGTTTATTTTTTTCAAAGAACCAGCTCTTGGTTTCACTGATTTTTTCTATTGTTTTATTCTTCTCAATTTTATTTATTTCTTCTCTAATCTTTATTATGTCCCTCCTTCTGGTGACTTTGGGCCTCATTTGTTCTTCTTTTTCCAATTTCAGTAATTGTGTCTTTAGACTATTCATTTGGGAATGTTCTTCCTTCTTTAAATAGGCCTGGATTGCAATATACTTTCCTCTTAGAACTGCCTTTGCTGCGTCCCACAGAAGTTGTGGCTTTGTGTTGTTGTTGTCATTATTCTCCATATATTCTTTGATTTCTGTTTTGATTTGGTCATTAACCCATTGATTAATTAGGAGAGTGTTGTTAAGTCTCCATGTATTTGTGAGCCTTTTTGATTTCTTTCTAAAATTTATTTCTAGTTTTATACCTTGGTGATCTGAGAAGTTGGTTGGTAGGATTTCAATATTTTTGAAATTACTGAGGTTCTTTTTGTGGCCTAGTATGTGGTCTATTCTGGAAAATGTTCCATGTGCACTTGAGAAGAATGTGTATCCTGTTGCTTTTGGGTGTAGAGTTCTGTAGATGTCTGTTAGGTCCATCTGTTCTAGTGTGTTGTTCAGTGCCTCTGTGTCTTTACTTATTTTCTGTCTGGTTGATCTGTCCTTTGGAGTGAGTGGTGTGTTGAAGTCTCCTAAAATGAATGCATTGCTTCTATTTCCTCCTTTAATTCTGCTAGTATTTGTTTCACATATGCTGGCGCTCCTGTGTTGGGTGCATACATATTTATAATGGTTATATCTTCTTGTTGGACTGACCCCTTTATCATTATGTAGTGTCCTTCTTGATCTCTTGCTACTTTCTTCGTTTTGAAGTCTATTTTGTCTGATATAAGTACTGCAACACCTGCTTTTTTCTCTTTATTGTTTGTATAAAATATCTTTTCCCATCCCTTCACTTTTAGTCTGTGTATATCTTTGGATTTGAGGTGAGTTTCTTGTAGGCAGCATATAGATGGGTCTTGCTTTTTTATCCATTCTGTTACTCTGTGTCTTTTGATTGGCGCATTCAGTCCATTTACATTCAGGGTGATTATTGATAGATATGTACTTATTGCCATTGCTGGCTTTAGATTCGTGGTTACCAAGGGTTTAAGGGTTGCTTCTTTACTATCTAACAATCTAACTTAACTTTCTTGTTAAGTAATTGTAAACACTGTCTGATGTTTCTTTCTTTCTCTCCCTTCTTATTCCTCCTCCTCCATTCTTTCTATACTAGGTGTTTTATTCTTTGCCTTTAGTTAGTATTTGGATGGTCTGCTTTCTTTGCTATGATTTTATTTTCTCTGGTGATATCTTTTTAGCCTTAGGTGTGCTTCCATCTAGAGCAGTCCATTTAAGATATCCTGTAGTGGTGGTTTATGAGAGGCAAACTCTCTCAACTTTCGTTTGTCTGGAAATTGTTTAATCCCTCTATCATATTTAAATGATAATCGTGCTGGATACAATATTCTTGGTTCCAGGCCCTTCTGTTTCATAACGTTAAATATATCATGCCATTCTCTTCTGGCCTGTAAGGTTTCTGTTGAGAAGTCTGATGATAGTCTGATGGGTTTTCCTTTGTAGGTGATCTTTTTTTCTCTCTCTACCTGCCTTTAATACCCTGTCTTTATCTTTGATCTTTGCCATCTTAATTATGATGTGTCTTGGTGTTGTCTTCCTTGGGTTCCTTGTGTTCGGAGATCTGTGGGCTTCGGTGGACTGCGAGACTATTTCCTTTCCCAGAGAGGGAAATTTTTCAGCAATTATTTCTTCAAAGACACTTTCTATCCCTTTTCTCTCTCTTCTTCCTCTGGTACTCGTATAATTCGAATATTGTTCCGTTTGGATTGGTCACACAGTTCTCTTAATATTCTTTCATTCCTAAAAATCCTTTTATCTCTCTGCCTCAGCTGCTCTGTATTCCTGTTCTCTGATTTCTATTCCATTAACAGTCTCTTGCATCTCGTCCAGTCTGCTGTTAAGCCCGTCGATCGCTTGTCTGATTTCTGCATTGTCTTTCCTGAGTTCCCTCACTTCCTCCCTCAGCTCTTGCACATTTCTCTGTAGGTCCATCAGCATGGTTATGACTTTTATTCTGAATTCTTTTTCAGGAAGACTGTGCATTTCCATCCCTTCAGGCTCCCTCTCTGGGGCTGTCTGGTTGATTTTAGTCTGGACCATATTCCTCTGTCTTTTCAAGGCTATAGAATTGGTCACTGGTAGTTGCCACATATGTCAGCTGGGCTCTTTAAGACCGCCTCTTGGAGTGCCGAGTCCTCTCGGGTGTAGCTGCATGCTCTGCGCTTTCCTGTCTATTCTGGTCTCTCTTTTAGGAATAGATGTATTTGCTGTGTTTTCGTAAATAAATATAGTGTTGGGAGGAGATTTCTACCGCCCTGCTCACGCCGCCATCCTCCCGGAAGTCTATATACTTGTATTTCTTTAGCAAAACATTCTTAGAATGTGAAATGGTATTAACAGTATCCTTAATACAAACAAGACTATAAAATGAGAATTATGATCCCCATCTTATACACTTGGAAACTGGGACTCAAGAAGTTGCATAGTTAGCTCTCTCATTCTTTATATCCCTCTTTCTTTCCCTTTTCTTTTATTCTTTTTTCTTCCTCTGTT